>OZJO01011340.1:0-13279 GCA_900406225.1 Acrobeloides nanus | reverse complement strand
CAGCAACTTATTTGGAGCTGGTGTACTTGGTGACGGCCTTGGTGCCTTCCGACACGGCGTGCTTGGCCAACTCACCGGGGAGGATCAATCGGACGGAGGTCTGGATTTCCCGGGATGAGATGGTGTGGCGCTTGTTGTAGTGGGCCAAACGACTCGCTTCGCTAGCAATGCGTTCGAAGACATCGTTGACGAACGAGTTCATGATGGACATGGCCTTGGAGGAGATTCCGGTGTCGGGGTGGACTTGCTTGAGCACACGGTAGATGTAGACGGAGTAGGATTCCTTTCTGGACTTCCTGCGCTTCTTTCCATCTCCAGGCTTGCGGCCGACCTTTTGCGACTTGACGGCTTTCTTGGCTCCTTTTCCTGATGGCTTTGGTGGCATGTTGAGAAGAGTTGAGCAGTGACTTGTGGAACAAATCGAATGATGAGGAGTGGAGATTTCGGTTGGTATTTATGTGGTCATCTGTGCTGCATTTGTTGAGGTCGTCCCGCCCACTCGTGTCATGCAAGTCGATGATTGCTGCGCAGCGGTTCAGCTGGACGCGAACTTTCCCGCCAGTTTTTTGACCCATTGAGGCAAGTAGAAAAAAATGTCGACCAATTGCCGCTGAAAAGCCTTCGGACATTTCCAAGTTCATTATGCTGACCATCATTTTTGGCGCCAAAATTGGGGACCAACGTGCTTTTTGAAAAATTTTGAAGAATTCTAAAAAATTGCCTTGGTTCCCCTTATGTTTTTGCCCAAAATTTTCGAAAAACAAAAAAATTTTGAAAAAATTGATTTAAAAAATCAAAAATTTTCCGTGAAAATTATCTAGTGCCTGAAATGCGCGCAATCGTTTTCTTACCTAGAAAAATTCCTAGGAGCCGGTTTTCAGGAGAAAATCCGAATTTTTGATCATTTTCGCTTTAATACACCGACCTCTTTTCTGAATCAGGGAAGCATTTTCCAAAAACATAATCTTCATTATCTTGAAATATAGCTTCATCATTTTCGGTTGGAATAACATCTGGCTCTTGTGTAACGCCGTTATCGTCTTGAATAGCATAGACTTCATCATATCTTTTTGTTACCTTCTAGGCTTGCTAATCCTGGCCAAGGGGGACCAGGACAAAAAATCATGCACGCAAAATCTAAAAATTTTGGAGGAGTGTTTGCGCAAGTGTGATCAGACATTTTTTCAAAAATTTTCAACTTTGGGGTAGGCTCCCCCCGTTTTTTGGCTACATACTGCCACTCCTGATTTTAAAAATTAGATTATTTTGTTTTTTATCCTTTAAATTTTTATATAATTTTTATAATTTTTCATTCTTTTTTTCTTGTCTTTCGATTTTTGGCGCCAAAAACGACGCTTTTTTCTTGGCGCCAAAAAAGCAAGCCATCGAATGGATGCCCACCAGTGTCACCCCAAGCGGTCATTTTTCTGTTCAATTTTTGACTCCGCCCACCAACACACTTGGATCTATAAATAGCCACATCGAACCGGCTAGACCATCAGTGCTCATCAGCTGAACTTAGTGTCAACTACTCTCTCCAAACTAAATCAACATGTCTGCTCGTGGTAAAGGAGGCAAAGCCAAGTCTGGTGGAAAATCCAAGACCCGCTCGTCCCGCGCCGGACTCCAATTCCCAGTCGGTCGTCTTCACCGTCTGCTCCGCAAGGGCAACTACGCCGAACGCGTTGGTGCCGGAGCCCCAGTGTACCTCGCCGCCGTGCTCGAATACCTCGCCGCTGAAGTGCTCGAGTTGGCCGGCAACGCCGCTCGTGACAACAAGAAGTCTCGCATCAACCCACGCCATCTCCAATTGGCCGTCCGCAACGACGAGGAGTTGAACAAGCTCTTGTCCGGAGTGACCATCGCCCAAGGTGGTGTCCTCCCCAACATCCATGCCGTGCTTCTCCCCAAGAAGACTGGTGGTGACGAGAAATAAATTGGCTCAACAATCGGCTGATTACTGTGAAGTTGTACAAATTTCTTATCCCAACGGCCCTCTTTAGGGCCACATTTCAAACAAAAATCACATGCCTTGAAATGAGTTTAATTTGAAATTTTTTATACTTGAATAAAATTTATGCATAGTATGATACAATTTTTGAAGTTAGAATAAAAACAAATCATCTTAATTAGTAACGTGTTCTTGGTATTACAAATTTTTGTTTTCCAGTGCCAATCTCGCCAATTTTCCATTCAAATAGGCATCACCGATTTCTTTAGCGTAGTTTTGCATTTGAGCAAAGGCCCTTTTCCCAAAATCTTGCTGTTTTTCTTCGATTAGTGCTTTTACTGTTTGTTCTTTGGCTAGATATCGGCCTTCTAGTTCATGGAGTTTTGCCTAAAATTTACATACTCTGGATCATAGGTTAATCTTCTACTTTGGCTTCTTGTTCAGTTAAGGCTAAATCCGATCCGACATTGCTCAACTCTGGAAGAACATGTTTATCCATAACTAGTGTGTAAATGTCCGCGACATTACATATTTGGATGCATAAACAGACTGTTTTCAAAGCTTCTCGGAGCATTGGTTTGATTGCATTTCGCTAAAAATTGTGTTCAGAGACTTTTTAAAGACGAACCTGGGCTCGATTTAAGAAAGTCTCCACACTTTTCATCAAATATTCGTAGATCACCAACTTGACTTTGTCAAAAAATCCAGCTAGCATCATCCATTGGCATCGAATTTGTGAAAGCAAAGCGATCCCTTCTTGAAGAACTTGAATAAGACTAGCTAAATCGTTCGAAGAAGTATCCATTCCTTTGAGCTTAGTCATAAAATCGGTTAATTCTCGATGAGCTTGTTCCATGGTTTGTTTTAGGCTTTGTTCTTGTTGTGATTGTCGATTGTATTCGTTTTCCAAGCTTTGAGTGTTTTCCTGAAAATGTGATTGGTCGAAATTTTTTGTAAAAACCTACCAAGTGAGATCGGCGAGCACTGTCATCCGTATGAGTTCGTTCAAAGAACCAGAACCATCGTTCTGTTATAACTTGCACCGGTGGTACATCTTTTTGAAGGTGGTTCTAAAAAGCCGGCTTCACGTGTAAGCTCAATTAAACCCACCATATATGCATTTTTGGCTTGGTCTAGTCGCTGTTTGACTTCATTTTGCTCTTGTTCTAAACGCCGAGTTTCTTCCTCTTTAGCTAGTTTTGCCTCTTCCATCTGTTCTATAAGCTTTTGTAGCTCCACTTTGGCTTTTTCATTCACGTTTTTTGTTCCGCTCGAAGCATGAACAAGTTCATCGACGACTTCAAGCACGTGATTGATTGGTTTGAGGGCTTCGAGAGATACCTCCTTGCATTTGTCCACTGAATCTTTTAAATCACCCAGAATGTCGTTGATCAAACCATCTATTGGCTCATCGGTCAGCTGTAAATTGAGGTAAAATTGATTTGTTATGGTTTACCTTAGGTCCCAGATGCTCTATCAAATCGACAAAATAATCGGGCATAGTTGACAATGCTGCTCGAATTGTTGACATCGAGTTATTTGCTTGACGAAAAGCATCGGAGATGATAGTAAGAAGTTGGTAAATGGAAGCACGAAACGAGTTTGGATTTTTGAGATGCTCAAAACTCGACTGCGGTGTATCTTGTGTGACCAAGGAAAGATCGGAACCACATGAGGCCAGAACGGATAAACTCTGCATTAGGCAGACGGTCAAAGTTCCACTGTAGAGCATAGTCGTGTTTTCGCTTAAAGCGCGACAGTCTTGGATAACGGTTAAGATAGTTTGCTAAAACATAGAGGTTTTTGAAGCATTTCTTGAAAAGGAAAGATGAAGAGCACCTAGGGTTATCAAATTTTACGACAAATAATTGTTCGATAAAAAGAGATTATTTTCCTTGTACTGCTCAAAGAAGCAGGACAGGAAAAATAATTATTTGACAAAAAAATTATTTGTCGTAAAGTGTTACAATCGTACTTAGGGTTTATGTAGATAAGTGTGCACACTTGGTGTTATTTGTGTAACACCTGTGCACATATGTGCGCGACTGCGTAGCAAAATGCATAATTGTGTCAAGATACATAAAATAAAATGCATAATAGTCAAAATATATGTTACCGTTTTATCTGAAAATCAGTTTTATCTAAAAGAATCGAGAAAATCAATTTAACGAAAAAACATTGATCGTCAAAACATTTTTTCTATGCCTAAACCTAAGCTTAAGCCTAGACCTAAGCCTAAACCTAAGCCCAAGCCTAAGCCCAATCCAGCCAATCAATTGCATTTTGAAAATTATGCATTTTGATACAATTATGGATTTTGTTACGCAGCATGTGCGCATACTATGGTTGCCATGAACAAGAAAACAATACTAAACTAGTATACATGCTACTACACACGTGTACAAGTGCATAAGAAATCCTCTACTCTCATACATTAGGCAACATATAACCCCAATTATCCCAACACTTACATCACATTGGTCTCCTTGCACGACCGCAAGTTCTGGATTCGGATTTACTGGCATGACGGCCATTTGTGAAGATGGATTGATCTGTTCGACTTTGTTGCCATCGACAGTGTAGTTTCTGCCATTTTCAAGAGGTGGATCAAATTGTCCTTCGTTGGGCGTATGAACATTTCCATCGGTATCCACCAGAACCATGGATGATTCTTCTAGTTTAAGAAGACGAGATAAACCCAATGGTTTGAGATTCAAAGCATTTAACTGTTTTTTTAAACCTTCGAATGCAAATTCCGATGTCATTTGGGGCTAAATCAAGCTTATAACAATATAGGAAAAAGAAAAAATAAAAAAAGATTTTCAAAATCTTAGAAACATTTTTAAAAAGATACAAAAGATTTTATTAAAAAAGAAATTTTTCATTTTAAAAATCGAGAGCACGTTGAGCAAATCCCGTGTTATGAGCCTCAACCAAATCAGTAGCGTAATTTTGCATTTGCTCTTGAGCTCTTTCGTTAAATTCTCGTATTTTGGCTTCAATTAGCTCTGTGACTTGGTGTTCTTTAGCATAGTATCGGCCTTCGAGTTCGTTTAACTTTGACTAAAAGAATAATGGGTGACCGTGGATTATGAAAGGCTTTTAAAACAAGTTATTTGAGAAAACCGAGCTTTGGGACGCACAAAAATTTTTTTGTCGATTTATCAAAACCCATATTGAAAATGTTATTGGGCTAGGTGAATGAAGCAACTTTAGTTCGGGAGTCCCGGGCGAAAGTGTAACCCTGTGGAGATCTAATTTCATCTGCTATGGGTTGTCCTGCATGTGAGGAACGTTCATGCAAAAAATTATAAAAATTGGAGAATCTATATTTAAATGGGACCATTTCGAAGTAGCTAAAACTGAAGGAGGTCAAAAATTGAAAATTCTTTAGATTAGCGAAATTTGCCATAATTTATATATATTCGGAAAAATCATGAAAAATGGAGCATTTTTTGTTTTTACAGTAAATTCTGAATCGTTATCGTTGTTGAGATAATCGCGTTTGAAGTTNATGAAAAATGGAGCATTTTTTGTTTTTACAGTAAATTTTGAATCGTTATCGTTGTCGAGATAATCGCGTTTGAAGTTGGCGATTTTGAATTTCCCGCCAAAATTGAAAATCAGGGTTTTGGCGGGAAATTCAAATTCAAAACCAATTTCAAAAATCGCCAACTTCAAACGCGATTATCTCGACAAAGATAACAATTCAGAATTTACTGTAAAAACAAAAAATGCTCCATTTTTCATGAATTTTCCGAATATATATAAATTATGGCAAACTTAGCTAATCTAAAGAATTTTCAAATTTTTGTCGAACCTTTTCAAGACCCGTTTTCTATTTAATGTAACCCACGTTGTCCGGCGATCGACGGCTCAAATTGTAGGTACTAACTAGGAGTAAATAATAGGCGAAGAAACGTAGTGTACTCGAAAAACCTTTAGGAGTTAGATCGAAAATAGTGCTTTTTTGGACCTCAAAAATGAGAAAAATTTCTCTATCTCCAAAACTACGCAGTTTTGACTAGGAGTTGTACAGACAAAAAATGAAGTAGAATTCACCAGCTTTCCAACGACACCAAAACCATTAGATATGGGTTTAGCTGTCCAGAGATATGCCCAGATGAGATGAAAAGTAAACTTTTTCATATTGCGGTCATTTTTATCATGAATCTATCCTTTGGAGCCGATTTTTTCGCATAGAGTAATGCTTTTTTAATACTGTTTTTTGTTTGTCTATCGTTTCTGGACTCGGAAAATACGAATATGTAAAAAATTTTTGACCCTGACCTCAGAAACATAGTCAAAATCGATAAAAACAAAACTTTGACCTATTTTTTAGCTTTAACACGTCCCGATCCACGTCAAATTTTTGTATGAAATGAAAATTCATATGAGTAGTTCTGTAAAAAGAAATAGTCGAAAAAGTTCTTTTTCGACCCATCCTGGGCTATTTCAAAGTTGTAAGTTCTCTGATTTTGAGTTTTCCAATTTCTCAAACTTGTAATGGCTATATCTCTATGAAAATTCATGATCATGAGATAAAATTTTTTTTAAACACTATCCTCGTGATTTGTACTTAATGTTTTTCTTTGACATCAATCCATGATTCTTGCATTAATACTATCCAAAATCGCATTTTTTGAGCTTGGGGGGTCTCTGAGAGTACTGTATTGGGTTAAAGATGGTTATTTTTTACCAAGTTCCAGTAGAAATTTTTCTTTGCCGTCAAAGAAAAAGTTTTAGATCTCTTCACGAGCAGAAAAATGCTTTTTTCCGCATCAAAAAATTCCACTCCTAGGCCGAGATATCGTTAAAATACAGATTAGATAACGTTTGTTTTGTTATATGAAAATCTTGTATGTAATTTTAGCTAAAATGCAATTCGTGGCCCTCGCTTGGATTTTTTCCAAAATTGTGTTATTTGAGAGACCTAATATAGAGGAGTGTTATAGCGTTAAAAAAAATTGTGGGACGAATCTGGAGATGTGCGATTTTTTCAACAGAACCGTAGCACGAATCTATAAGCGTTGGGTTGCGGAAAATACGGTGGAAAAGCGTTTGCGAAGTGGCAGGACTCGAAAAATTACAATTAGTCAATAATAATCTAGTGGCATCCGCTGTGGATTTTGTCAAATCAGGAATTTTGAAAAAATTTTATGAGCATTCCGAAAAACAACAAATTTTCGCACTATATACAAGGAGACTCTTAAACATATGTTTGACAAATATAACATTGAAGTGTATCACAATCTGCATTATACCAATTACCATCTTTATTGCCAAAAACTACACAGTTTTGTGTGTTATCGTCTGTCGGATAACCTAAAATTCATACTTTTTATGCAAATTTTTATTTTTTTAAACCATTTTTCCAATTTCGATAACTGCTAGGATCGCTAGACCAAGTCCAATCGTTTCCATTTCTTGTAAGATCTATAGAATATTGATTGCATGGTACTTTACTCAGCTGTTCTAAAAATTTCGAATTTTTCGTTTTTTTGGAATATTCTTACGTAAAATTTCCGCATTTTCAAACGCACTATCGATGCTCAAAAGCGTTCCGTTAAATGTATTACAATCAAATCTAGCAGAAAACAATGGTTGAGTTTCCGAGACAAATTTAATACATTTATTAGGCGTCGTTGTTTCTTGATACCATCCGTTTGGACATTTCGTATCTAAATATTAGATTTCCCATCTTATGTAAAAAATTACTCGTTGTTTGGCCTAGTACTATATAAAATTGGCTATAACCAGGCACAATAATTGGTAGATTAGAAACGACTCCTACTAGATTTGGGCCAGGTTGATGCGGAATCCATGTTGTCAAATGTCCATTTAGCTGTGAAGTTTTAGATAACAAGTTTCCGGGTTCTCCCTCTTTGAGAATGTAAACGGTTGCTTGCTGATTTGAAAATTGAGGAAAATCAAGAGTGAAAGTGTCATTAGATATGGTTTGACCATAAAATACAATGCCGTTGTTGCTTAAAAATCGTAAATAAAGAGTCTGAAAATTAGTTAAGGAATCATGATTATGAGGAATTTTAGGACCTCGATGTGCCCTGGACCCATTTTGATATCCAACTAGGCCCATAGTACCAAAAGGGTCAGGGTGGTCTTTCGGGTCCAGATAGGGACCAACATAGATGAATAAAGAGAGTGTAGTTTTGGCAAGTCTAAGTAGGGTGTCCCATCCTTAAGGGGGGGGGGGGGGTTAAAAATGATCAAAAAAGTTCAAAATTTTTCGAAAAATCGCATTTTTTTGACAAAAATGGCAATTTTTTATATAAAATAATCGCCATTTTTTATATATAGAAGTTTTCAAAGTCGATTTTCTTCACTTTAACAAAATGTTAGAAATTTAATTTTTGTATGAAAATACAGAGCTTTAGTCCCTCTAACACATGCAAAAAACCGTATATAAAAATTATTTAACAGTGGCGAGATATTTGACTTTGAAGTTGATAGTCAAAAAATAAGGCAAAAACAAAATGACGCACCCGGGAATCGAACCCTCGACCGTCTGGCTGCTAGTCTAACGCGCTAACCACTACATCATATGGTCGATTTTCTTCACCTTATACTAAACCATGTGGTGATGGTGTAGTGGTTAGCGCGTTAGGCTAGCAGCCAGAAGATCGAGGGTTCGATTCCCGAGTGCATCATTTTGTTTTTGCCTTATTTTTTGACTATCAACTTCAAAGTCAAATATCTCGCCACTGTTAAATCATTTTTATAGGACTAAAGCTCTGTATTTTCATACAAAAATTAAATTTCTAACATTTTGTTAAAGTGAAGAAAATGGACTTTGAAAACTTCAAAGTAATTCTTGACAATGTTAGGATCAACGGATTTCGACAATTTTTATCAACACTTATTCGGCCATTGTTCAGCTAAATTTAAAAAAGATTGCATAGAAATTCGTTAGAGGAGGTGCGAGAACGACTAAAAAACATTGATGTTGCATACAAAAATGAACGCTCTGTACAATAAAGCCGTCACAGTTTCATACGAAATTAGAAAATGGGATCAGAAAAATTTTAAAAAATTTTCAGATTCGCCAAGATTCTACTCTCCCTCTTTAATATCACATACTTTCGACTATTTGCCGCATACAATCTCAGATTGCTATTAACTACATCAACCGTAACATTAAAAACTTGTGTTCCAACTAATTTTTTGTACAACACAGACAGCCAGAAATCCTAAAAATATCTCAATCCATATAAAAAACACTCACCGGAAGTGGCATCATCTTATTATCTAGAAGCGCATAATTTCCACCGAAAATAGCTTGTCGTGTCACTACATCTAGGCCATGTAAGGCACTAAGACCCAATTTATCTAACCACACAAAACCAGCTGCATAAGTGTCTGATAGATTCTTTTTTCCACCACCATATGCACTCGACGTTTCACTAATTATTAAAGGGGTGAAATTTAGGCTTTTATATACATTTAAAACATTTAAAAACCAGTTGAGTACGGTAGCGTTTAAAAAGTCTTGTAAAGTAGCATCTCCTTCATACATATAATAGCTAAAATTTTGTAAATATTAAAAACATTTTAAGAACAACATACTAATGGAACGACAAAGCATCTATATAATTCCCACCATTGTTGTTGAGGAAACTAAAAATGTTTTTTATGGGTGATGTCATTACTCAGATACATCTACAGAGTCCGAAAACGAACAGAACCCTTGGATACTATCCCCTTTGGGTCCATATCCGAGAGCCATTGGATCCAGATTTATGATAAGGACCCAACTAGGACAATAAAACAATCTCGAGTCCTGATTTTTTTGGATGGAATTTCGGATCTGAAAGACTTAAGACCTATTTAACACATTCAAAACTGCAATGTATTTTTCATTTCCATCCATATTGGACAATTCGTTTTTTCAGCATCGTATAGGTGTCAGCAATATATTGCTGCCACTGTCCCAGGAAATTTGGTTATTTCAAAATGAGTCAAACGACTCAAATATAAGTCAAAAATCAATTTTTTTATATTAATTCAACATTTCGACGCAATCGACGTGGATTCCCGAAAAGACTGGTGCAAAAGAAGCAGAAGAAGGGAGAAATCATGGCTCTNTTTCGACGCAATCGACGTGGATTCCCGAAAAGACTGGTGCAAAAGAAGCAGAAGAAGGGAGAAATCATGGCTCTTAGAAAGGATGGCATCACGTGATGAACTGGCATGATAAGCGTCCTGTTATGATGATGTCTACGTGTCATGGGCCTGATACAAACGACAAAGGGAAGCCGACTATGGTTGAGGATTACAATTATTCGAAGTTATTTGTCGACAACTCTGACCAAATGGCGGCCTATTACCCATTCGTTGTCCGTACGTGTATGTGAGGCTTTTTTTCCACCTCATCACACAAACGTCTCTGGTCAATGCTTACCGCCTATATTGTCGAAGTGCACAGAAGATCTCGTTTCTGGATTTCAAAATCAATATAGTGGAAGCACTTTTGGGCACTAGGCCTTTCCTTATCGTTACTCTTACGGCCTTTCGTTACGGCCTTTCCTTACCGGCCTTTCCTTACCGGACCATTCCTTACTGATCATTTTTTCAGGTCAAAACTTTTGAATTTCAAAAATTTTTTTAGTTGCATATTAAAGTAAACATTTTTTGCCTTATCTTGGCAAAAAAATTTTATCCGAAATTCAAAAGTTTCGACCCTAAAAAATGATCGGTAAGGAAAGGCCGGTAAGGAAATGGTCCGGTAAGGAATGGTTCGGTAAGGAAAGGCCGGTAAGGAAGGGCCGTAACGGTAAGGAAAGGCCTAGTGCCCACTTTTGCAACCAGAACCTGAAGTTTCCACTCCAAAAACATCACGGGTGTTGGAGGAATTGCCTGGAAAGAAGTCACACACCCAAAGAAATTGCCATAATTGCTACAAAGAATAAGTGGCTACCGATGGAAGAGAAGAAGCCCGAAGAAATCCGAAAAGAGTTAATACTAGGTGTATCCGGTGTCACAAATATTTGTGTGTGAATTGTTTTGCGAAAAAGCACAAGACTTGTTAATTTTTTTGTTATGTTATCGTGCAGTATTGTTGTAAATGATAAATAAAAAATTTTTAGAGGCTCATGAGATGTTTCCCATCCTCCTGCTCATTTCATGACACTATTAGAGCTTGAAGATTGAGTAAATACTAACAACCCACCAAAAAACTCAATATATACAAATACATGTGGCACAAAAGGGTGTCAGCAACATATTGCTGCCATTGTCCAAAGTGCATCTTTTGTTGGCAGCAATATATTGCTGCCAATGTTTCGATTGTGTTAAAGAGTATAATAAAAAAATTTTTATTTTATTCATAAACAATACGATAATCTAAATGAACAAAAAAGAGATCATTGTCGGGACAGTTCATCGTGCTTCAAACATAAACGAGCTATTAAATCAGCCAATTGGACTCGATTAGCAACACCTTGTACCACCAGCGCATGAGTTTTTCCAACCTCCTAAACTCGTACACATTAGATGAAAAATAATTTGAATCAAAATCGATTTTTGGGCTCAATTTTCGAATTTTTAAGCCAAGAAATTGAGTTAGAAATCGATTTCTGAGCCAAAATTTAGCCAAAAAAAAACTAATTTTTGAGTAGAAAATCGATTTTTTATATCTCCACCTTGATAAATTCCAATCGCAAAATTTCTGGAATATCCGTAATTTTCACAATTTTGAACATCGACGTAAGAATATCTTCCACTGAATATCCTTTTTTATACAATTCATCTACCACTTTGAACGCCTCAGCCAAGTCAGTTTGCACACACGACTCAAACATTTCAGCTAATTTCGACGGCTCGAGTTCATCACACACTTTGTAGACACTTTTCTCGTTCACTAGATCGTAACCAGCAGAGGCACATTGGGGGTTGTTGATGGAAAATTTCGTGTTGAGCGCTGAACGTTTAAGGGTACTTTGAGTACTTTGACCCCGCGAGGAGGCGTCAATTTTTGGGGTATTTTTGGATATTTGGCCAAGTATAAAATTATGTGAGTGTCTGGGGTCAAGGTGGTCTTGGCATAAAATGGAGCCCCAATCTCCAGCTACAAAATGCAAAAGACCATTTGCCAAAAGCTAAAAGACTTAATGACTTAGAGCCGATCCCAGTTTGGTCTAAAAATGGCCGTTTCCACCAACTTCAAGGGGCCATAGCGCCATGAGGAGAGGTTGCCGGGTCGGGAGCCCAGAACTAAAGTTGCATAACTCGGTGAGTTCTATCAGAATACCCACCTAAATTTTCGTTCAGCGATGAAAATTTTTTTGTGACATCCGAAGCTCGGTTCTCTCGCGGAACGTGTTTTAAATAAATGAGATGTATATTTTGCCAAGAAAAAATCTTTGTAGGAATCTGTATTTTATGAGATGAGGTGTCCAAAAAAATACAGGGTGTCCCAAAATTGGGCTTCAAATGGGCAATAGGAACGAATGCAACGCACAGTTTTTTAAAGAAGGTGTACTTTGTAGCCGCATCTCGAAAAAAATTTATTTTCACAAAAAAGATCCTATTGGGGGTAATTTGATGCGAGAAATCGAATTTTTTTGCACAAAGTAAACATCGAAAAATTTTGCAAAATTTTTCGATGTTTATTTTGTGCCAAAAAAATTGGCTCAAGCGGGATTCGAACCCGCGAACTTTGTGAAAGTAAGCCGCTGCTTTGTCACTGCACCATAAGGCTTGTTGATAGAGAAACGTCTTTTCAAACTAAGTACTAATATAAAAAAGGTCGAAAAAATCTATCATTCCGTGCGGATGTATAAATGTGCGGAAAATCCTGTGCGATAGATCTGTGTGGAATTTTTTTGTGCAATGCATTCGTTCCTATTGCCCTCAAATGTCGGCTTGTTGTATAGTTATGTAACAACATTTGATAACTTTTTATTTATGACTAATACAATCTCGATCTTGTTTATATTCAACACCGAGCTATTTCTTGATCTCATCCATTTAGTTTAAGCCTAGGCCTACCCAAATGGATGAGATCAAGCTAAGGCTTAGGTTAAGCCTAAGGCCTAAATCAAAGCGTAAAGGCTTAGCCTTAGACTAAGCCTAACAAGGAACAGTTCCGAAGTGTCTAATTATTTTAAAAGTTTTTAAAACAATTTGACGCTGGCGGGTGGTCGAACCCACGACAATAAGTGCAATTGCACAACATCCTATCCACTACACCATAGTCACTAATTTCAAATTACATTATTTTTTCTTATATCCTAGCGCTATAAAAATTACTTAAAAATTTCAAAGAATTACCTCTTATAAAATTTTTTTAAATTTAGAGGAATAGTTTTT
>OZJO01011338.1:0-20817 GCA_900406225.1 Acrobeloides nanus | reverse complement strand
TTGCCTCATTTTTTGACTATCAACTTCAAAGTCAAATATCTCGCCACTGTTAAATAATTTTTATATACGGTTTTTTGTATGTGTTAGAGGAACTAAAGCTCTGTATTTTCATAAACAAATTAAATTTATAATATTTTGTTAAGGTGAAGAAAATCGACTTTGAAAACTTCAAAGTAATTTTTGGCAATGTTAGGATCAACGGATTTCGAAAATTTTTATCAACATTTATTCAACCATTGTTCAGCTACAATTTAAAAAAAACCACATCGAAATTCGTTAGAGGGAGTACGAGAACGACTAAAAACATTGATGTTGCAGACCAAACTGATCGCTCTGTAAGTATTAGATTTCCCATCTTATGTAAAAAATTACTCGTTGTTTGGCCTAGTACTATATAAAATTGGCTATAACCAGGCACAATAATTGGTAGATTAGAAACGACTCCTACTAGATTTGGACCAGGCTGATGCTGAACCCATGTTGTCAAATGTCCATTTAGCAGTGAAGTTTTAGATAACAAGTTTCCGGGTTCTCCCTCTTTGAGGATATAAACGGTTGCTTGCTGATTTGAAAATTGAGGGAAATCAAGAGTGAAAGTATCGTTAGATATGGTTTGACCATAGACTACAATGCCGTTGTTGCTTAAAAATCGTAAATAAAGAGTCAGAAAATTAGTTCGGGAATCATGATTCTGGGGAATTTTAGGACCTCGATGTGCCCCGGACCCATTTTGATATCTAACTAGGCCCATAGTACCAAAAGGATCAGGGTGGTCTTTCGGGTCCAGATAGGGACCAATATAGGTGAATAGAGGGGGTGTAGTTTTAGCAAAGTCTGAGTGGGGTGTCCCATCCTTAAGTGGGGGGGGGGGATAAAAATGATCAAAAAAGTTTAAAATTTTTCGAAAAATCGCATTTTTTTTACAAAAATTGAATTTTTTGATAAAAATGGCAATTTTTGATATAAAAAATCGCCATTTTTTAAATATATTTATGCGATCCTTTTAGCTTCGCATATATTGGCTTTTCTTTATTGAAAAGATGCGGTATCAGCCCATAGATGCAGGCTGGAGGACCCCAGGACCTTTGTTTGTTAACCCTTATTGAATAAACGCCACCATGTTTATGGTTATTTTTGCAATCCTGTCTTGAACTATTTGTATAACCATATTGTTACTGTTGTGGCCTATTCAAACCTATTTTGATCGTATCACAACCAATAGGTATTTTTCATTGCTTTTCTACTGTTGGTAACATCTTATTCCACCTGTAGATCTATCGTTTTATTTTTGTGCTCTACTTTCCGACTGCTGAACTTTTTTTCTTATTTTGACGTGAGCTATTTCTTATGAAATGGGCTAAACCCCAATCAATATTTCTCAAAAACATCGAACTTTGTTCTAACAAGCATTCTCCACCTTTGTTTCAAACTTTGTTGTATAACTTACAAATTTTGTGTGATTTTTGACTATACCATGTAATTTTTAGTTTTGCTGAAGAAGGTGTTAGACACCGAAACGTTCGAAATAAAAGTTTATTCAACTATTGAGCACGTGAAATTTGGTCGATCCAAGAAGCCTTATTTACCAAAACATCGAGGGCTATGAAAATCACTGGAAAAGATTAGATAAGAACAGTTAGCTACATCACCGACATGTAAGCTTATGGAGAACTTTTGCCACAACAAAAAATGGATGCATATGTTGAGGGACCAGCATAAAGCCAACCGGAGGAATGTGTAACCGGATAATATATCCGTTCCATTTATTGTTTATACATTACTCTAAGGCGTGTGCATGCGGTAAAGCACCTAGCTGTCTCAAGGCAATCTTTCCCTTGGAATGCCGGCTCGTCTGCTATATGCACGCTCTTATTTCAATATCGAATATAGTCAATAAACATTGTTCCTGATCCTCATGTACCGTACAATAAAGCCGTCACAATTTCATACGAAATCAGAAAATGGGATCAGAAAATTCAAAAAATTTTTTCGAAGATTCTACCCTCCCTCATTAATATCACATACTTTCGACTATTTGCCGCATACAATCTCAAATTGCTATTAACCACATCAACCGTAACATTAAAAACTTGTGTTCCAACTAATTTTTTGTACAACACAGACAGCCAGAAATCCTAAAAATATCTCAATCCATATAAAAAACACTCACCGGAAGTGGCATCATCTTATTATCTAGAAGCGCATAATTTCCACCGAAAATAGCTTGTCGTGCCACTACATCTAGGCCATGTAAGGCACTAAGACCCAATTTATCTAACCACACAAAACCAGCTGCATAAGTGTCTGATAGATTCTTTTTTCCACCACTCCATGCACTCGACGTTTCACTAATCATTAAAGGGGTGAAATTTAGGCTTTTATATCCATTTAAAACATTTAAAAACCAATCGAGTACGGTAGCGTTTAAAAAGTCTTGTAAAGTAGCATCTCCTTCATACATATAATAGCTAAAATTTTGTAAATATGAAAAACATTTTGAAAACATACTAGTGAAACGACAAAGCATCTATATAATTCCCACCATTGTTGTTGAGGAAACTAAAAATGTTTTTTATGAGTAAAGTGATGTCATTACTCAGATACATCTACAGAGTCATAAACGGACAGGACTCTTGGATATTATCCCCTTTAGGTTCATATCCGAGAGCCATGGGATCCAGATTTATGATAAGAACCCAACTAGGACAATAAAACAATCTCGAGTCCTGATTTTTTTGGATGGAATTTCGGACCTGAAAGACTTAAGACCTATTTAAGAGGCAATGTTTCGAAAGTTCGAACTTTTTGGACGTCCCGCGGAACTAGGCAAACTGAGCATGGAATATGAAAATTGGGCTCAAAAGAAACACAATTGTGCATTAGAAGTGGTGTGCAACCTTAAAAAATGCCCATTTTGGCCTCTAGGAAATTCGAACCTTCCGCAGGTTTTTTACACTTTAGCATTTTGAGCATAACTCTTGATGGTTGAATCCAATTTCGATGATCTTAGTGTCATTTGAAAGCTGAGAACGCGGGCTATAACTTACTTATAGGGTGTGTGGGATCGTGTAATAGAAAAATTTGTCAAAAAATTAGATTTTTTGTATAAATCCGTGTCCCCGGCAGGGCCAAAAATTCAAAGAGATGGCTCTAGCCGAAACTCTAGAGCTCGTAAAGTGTGCACGAAATTTAATAGCTCAAGTATAATTACAACATGTGTGTTCCAACGCTTATGCGGCAAGAAAAAAACCACTTTTTCAGGCCACTTACACGGCCTGAAAAGCCCCTAGTATAAATGATTACAAAACCTAACCCTATAATCGAGACCCAAAAGAACCTTTATTTATAATAATAAAAGAAAAAACTACTCTAACGCGACCAATTACAAAAAGAAAACTGCACCCGTGTAGGCAAGCCTAGATACAGTCAAACCTTCGTTTTATGACACCTCCGTTTAATGACAACGACCACGCAGGGATGTTGGCGAGAAAATTTGGTATATATAGCAAGTCGATTTCTTTATATGCCAAAGTTTCCTGTCGGCATCCCTGCGTGGTCGTTATGTCTCCCGCCGGGTGTCATAAAACGGAGGTTTGACTGTATACATACCACTTCGCCGGAGAGAGGTTTCCTCTCACGAGCTACTCTCGAGATATACAATGACTAAGGCTAGAAAATTAACGCTAACTCGTATGACCTACCTACCTAATACCCTATCTCGCAATCAGGAACCTGTAAAATGTAATAGACCCTGTTTCTAGGCGATCCAGCTAGATATCTTATATGCAATGGTGCCTAGGGTCGATATAGGGAAGAAGTGTGTATCTAGTAGGATAAGCAAAAAAGCAAGATACATTGCCTCTTAAGTCCTTGGGATTCTGAACACTAGATCTTTGGCAATTTTTAAGCCAATTTAGGATGAAATTCGAATTGCTCGAAAGTTCTCTAACTACAGATTCTGGTAGAGATTTTCAAACAGGTTCGGTATCAAAAGAATGACTCGATGGGCCTCGACTCATGTTCTGAAGGATTTCAATGTGTCACGAACCCTTGTTCATTTTCTGACTCTATCATCATCGGGCAAAAATATTTTTAATACTTACTCGCTTACTAATTGACTTTCACGCGAAGCAACAACATACTTTGTTGTAACAGGAGAAGGTCCAAAAAGCATACTGTTTTTATATAAATTATTCGAATTTAATATATTTCGAAGTGTTCGATAATCGTCCGCGATTTGAGAACCATTTAAAATTTTAGAACCGTTATTGAAATAAAGATAGTCAGGTTCTAAAAAAGTAAAGATTTATTTTGATGCTCTATGAACCTCATACCATTTCCGAGTTCAAAATCCATAACATAATTATGTGAACTTGCATAGTTTATAAGCTGTTCGGCATTCGAAGAATTCCAAGTTCCATTAACCGAATTATTTACTCTTAAACCTATGTTCAAGTCAAAAATTAAACGCAATCCAGAGTTGGTAGTGAAATTATAAAGTTCATCTAACTCGTCGCCTAAAATTAATTCTCATAGGTTTTAATAATTTTCGATGAGGTCTAACAAACGTCGGATTTTAGGTCAAAATTTGGAGCGCAAGATTGTTCAAAATGACCGATTTTCGAAAAAACAGTAGAGATGCTGGTGAATGCTTAATTAGCATAAAAGGTCATCTCCTTCAAAGACCATTCTCTGGACTAGAGACGAAGGACTTGAGAATGTAAACATCCATCAACACTATGAAAGATCTGAGAAGTTGATAACTTATCAAGACTACAAGATGTAGAATTGTACCCCGTTCCTAACGTTGAAGATTACTTGGTTAAAGACATGAAGCTTACCATCTCTAACCGAGTGTATATGTACTGACATAGCACTGAGCGAGGAGAAGCTAAGAAGAAGCAGACATTTTTTGAAGGCCTATCCTTGCTTCTCTTCTCATGCTATATAGAGTTTGATATATGATTTTTGAGAATTATTGTACGTTGCTCTCTTATCTTAATAAACCTAATTCCAAGTTCAAGTTTGTGGTTGCAGCCTAGTGTATCATTACAGCAAGGTATCGCAGCACGCAGTACATCGGGGCGCCAGCAACTTTAATAAACCTCATTTTTCATTGACAATTTTTCAGGTTTATGGAGAGGATAACTAGCCATCCCTTAGTCCCATCCCTAAATTCGGACACTGATACTAACCATAAAACTCAAATTCATTCGATAGTGTTAGATTTTCTTGAAAAATGAGATTATCCGCATCAGATCCACCGAATCTTAGGTAAGCTGGACTTAGAGCTTTTGCCAATGGTGTTGTGAAACTATAAAATATTTTTTCAAACTCTCGAAAATAGCAAGAAGCTCAAATTTAGATGCTTACCTAAAGTTCAGACCAGAAAAATTTGTTTTTGAACTTCCAGTGTCTAAAGTAACACTGAGAAATTTATCAGTCACCGTTCTAACAGGCGAACTTGTATTAACATAAACATTATAATTAGCTGATAGTACAAACTCGAATAGAAAAATTATTATAACAAAACGACGCATTTTGGAATTCCTTATGACCAAATAAATAGTTTTTATTTAAGTCCAAAGAATTTCATGTAGTCGAGTTCATAAACTGTGGCATCGAAATTAACTCATTCATTATATAGAGTAACGCTGCGATAAGCACTTCCACGCAAATACATTCCTTATGACCAAATAAATAGCTTTTATTTAAGTCCAAAAATTTTCATGCAGGTTATGATAATGATAAGGAATGGTAAACACATATAAAAGCAAATTTTTGGAGTTTACTCTCGACTTTAATCGATTAATAAAATTTTTTTTTAATCACTGCTAATCTATCCAAAAGAATGTGTTTAGATACTTTTATCGGTTAAGTATATTCTGCACAAATAGTTTTTGTAGAAAAACTAACCTAAACCTACGATTTGTGCTTGCTCTCTTTTATTGTGCCTTCAACGATAAATTGTAAACTGATTAGCGCAAAAGTTTCGAATCTTGAAACACGTGTAAATTGCAATATTTTTACTCATCAAAAAATTCCACGTCTATAGCAAACAAAGGGCAACTATTTTAAGATTATTTTCCTTGTAAAAATTCGTCTACCCTTGTTGGAATTTTTTAAAGATCAAAAAATGGTTATTTTTTCAAATTTACATTTATTCATTAATTAACAATAAACAATTTTACTTATGTTATCATATATGTTACAGGCAGAACTGAAAATCTGGCATCTTAGAGATGCCTAGGCAGAACTGAGATTTTCAGCTCTGCCTAGGTATTTAGGCTTAGGCCTAAGCTTAAACCTAAGTCTAAATGCCTAGGCAGAGCTGAGAATCTCAGTTTTGCCTAGGCACCTCTGAGATGCAGGACCTCAGCTCTGCTGATAACATATATAAAAAATTTTATATTTTAAGTTAGAGGCGAAACTTTCGTTTTAAATGTACGCCCAGTGCCATAAACACATTCACGGAGCCTCCTAAATATTCGACTTTTTAAGAGCAACGCAGCCTTACCTATTCATAACCAAATATAAAAATGGATGATATCCCGATTCTGTAACAGAAAATAACCAAAACAACACTCGTAAAAATTTAGTTGAAGTAAGAGCTGCAGCAAAATATGAAAAAATCATAGACAAAATAAATTTATAAAAGCAGACAGTCATGGTTTGGATTAATATACGTTTTTCGTGTCTCGAAAGCAACTCGACGTTCTCGGTTTGAGTGCGACGCTAAATTCCAACAATTATATAGGTTGCAATCGATATTGAGATTCAACCGATTCAGAGACGGCTAAGGGTGCGCGCTATCAGTCGTGCCGCGCTCGGCAATACGTTAGATGCGTCGTTAGCAGTTGTGCCGTTCCACTATGGACGACGTTAGCAGTTGTGCCATTCCACTATGGACGACGTTAGCAGTTGTGCCGGCACAACTCAGCGGTGGCACAACGTTAGCAGTGTCGGCACGACGTTAGCAGTTTTGTCGAGGTGTCGGCACAACGTTAGCAGTTGTGCCGTGCGTTGTGCCGGTCGTGCCGCGAGTTGTGCCGCGTTGTAAAACTATGGCACAACTCGCGGCACGACTGATAGCGCGCATCCTAACCGATTATGAGTTCCCAATATATATTAACCGATATACTAGGGCTAAGCCTAGGTATATCAGTTAACCTATATTGGGAACTCATAATCCGTTAACCGTCTCTGAATCGGTTGAATCTCAATATCGGTTGTAACATATATATTAAAATTTACTCGAATAGCCAAAATAACAACGATAACAATATATAAACCACTTGAAATACCCAATAAGGCTAAGCCTAAGTTAGACTTAAAAACTAACATTCCACTAGAAATTATTTTTGGTTCAAAATTATAAGCAGCCGGTTCCATCAAAAATGCCATTCCAGGGAGCATCTGAGCAATAAAGTTGATCAAACCAAGTATATAAATAATGACAATTATGATCTTAAATGTATTTATACAAAAATTCATATAGATGCTTACTATATAAAAGTTATGCTAACTCCTAGGGTCGATTCCATAAATAAAAGAAGGCCATTCTATCATTACCTCGAAACGGTTCAATGCGAGTAAAAAGACCAGAAATATAGTACAAATCCAAGTTGAACTTGTCATGTTTCCCATTAACTAGATAAAAAATGTATCCTGTCCTGTACTGTTCTATTCTGTCCTATCCTGTCTTGTACTATCCTGTTCTGTCTTCTCCTTTTCCCTCTACCCTCTTCTCTCCTTTTTCCTTTCACCTCTCTCTTTGCTACTCGCTTCTCTCTCCCTTCTCTTTTCACTTCTCTCCTTTATATTCTCGCATCTCCTCTGTCTTGTGCTGCCTTGTGCTGTACCATCCTATCCTGTTGTGCTCTGTGAAATCCTTCTTCTTATCTTCCTGTCATGTAAGGTCCTGCCTTGTCCCATCCCGTCCTGTCTTGTCCTTTCCTGTCCTGACCTAATGTTCTGATCCTGTCCTCGTTCTGTCTTGTCCTGGTCCTATCCTAACTCTGTGCTGTCCTGTCCTATCCAAATAATGCCAATCATAAATTATACCCGACTAAATACATGTCCAAAATCAGTTTCCCAAATTAACATACACCCCATTGCGATATAACTAACTAATGTTAAAATGTCTAGAAATCCGATATGTGCCATCATCTGATAAGAACTATGTTTTTTAAATTCTTCCTTAGTCATATATGCCTACAAATTCGTAAGTTTCAATCAAAAATTTTTTTACCCAAATGACTAGACTATAAACTATTATAGATATCGCAGATAAAATAATAAAGCTTATTCCAAGAATCTTTTCTTCTAGCTGAGTAAATTTCGTAGGATCCATTGTTTAAAATGTTGCGGCGCATTCAAAAAACATCTTTAACCCTTAAATGACCGTTGACAGAGTTTCGAGAATCAAATTATCATAACTTCAAGAGTTTAAAGAGAGGGGAGTGTGCAGACCTGGGGTCAATCTCGGTTGAAAAATTCTTTCTCTCGAAAAGTGACTTTTTAGGCGGGGAACACGAATCTGACGTCGGATTTTGACCTACCCTTCACGACCACACAGGGATGCGGAATCGTAAAATCACTAAAATAAGATCAAATTGGCCAATTGAGGAACTAGGGGTAAGCTTTCGGGTACGAGGAACACGAATATGGAATTTTTAGAGTGAATCCAAGTTTAAAAAAATCGCATCGAAAAATTCGTCAAACTCGTGGAGTTATGATCAGAAATCGAAGTTGGGTCCGGATCATCCGGGCCCAAGCCAGGACAGTCCTTCATCCGAGCTTGGACCCATTAGGCCCGCCCTCATCATCCGGGCCCGGGCTTCAGCCCGTAGGCCCGATGATCAGGGCTTAGGCCCGTTATCCGGGCCAAGGCCCCCTAGACCTAGATCATCGGGCCTAGGCCGTATGCCCGATGATCCGACTGAGGCTTGGGCCCGTTTCGACCTCTGGTTATGATATTTTGATTGCAGAAACTCGGTCAACGGTCATTTAAGGATTAAAGAAAACTAATTTTGCAAAATATTACAACGTGACTATGATGTTTATTAGATATTATTATTAAAATTGTGTACATCATAGGTGTCTAAGATCTCAACTAATAAGATGTTTCTTTAAGTTAATGATAAGCTTAAGCCTACATACTCTTGAGCATTAATGCTTTGACGGTGCAAATATAAATTATAGGATAAATGAGAATTCGAAGAAATATGTTGCTTTTTTGGTACTTATATAGTATACACCCACTGTGGGCTACACAGTAGGTGTATTCTAAAAATTTTTTGACAAATTTCTAAAAAACTCGTTCAGATTTGGAGTTTCCATGCCCGATTCTTCAAGAAAATGTGGTTAACCCATCGAAATTGCCTCCAAAATGACCGAATTACAAAAAAAGCGGTACTGATATAGAAAACACCCTCGGCTGCGCTGGGGGCCCTAAAATCACAATAGGATGACACCCCTAGCTGCATCGGGGACCCTAAAGTCACAATGGTCTAAAATAGTTCGGCGGTATTCTAGCTAGAAACCGGAAAACCGGAGAATTTCCTGGGTTATCCCCAGTCGGGGATTTTTTTGTAGACCCACCTAAACAATTTTTTCAAGGAAAATGATGTTCTACAAAGTTGCACCCCTTGAAATGTTGGGTTGAAATGACCCTTCGCAGATGTATAGCGGTATAGAAAAGATCGATTTCAACACCGGGAAAAACGTGCTTTTTTGAAAAAAAAACCCTCAAAACATTTTAGGGGAGCGGGCCCCCAATCCGCCATAGGGTAGCTACGGCCTGCCCTTTACGATGGAGCAAAAAGTTCTTTCACTTTTAAAAGGGAAATCGAGTATGAGCAACAATAATATCGATATGATTTCTCAAATTTCCATTAACAAGTTGGCGATGGTACCAGTTAGAGAATAATTTTGTTTATTGGTTATATGAAGTTGAAAAAATTTACAAAATTCAAAAAATTTAACGCTTATAATGATAAATGTTTTGATGTG
Source organism: Acrobeloides nanus (assembly GCA_900406225.1). Taxonomy (NCBI): domain Eukaryota; kingdom Metazoa; phylum Nematoda; class Chromadorea; order Rhabditida; family Cephalobidae; genus Acrobeloides; species Acrobeloides nanus. Next base: position 10,803 of record OZJO01011338.1, on the reverse strand, counting down.
CTGAACACGATGGTGCTAATGAAAAAATTAAAAAAATTCCGGAATATATGTAAAAATGACAAAACTTATGTATATCTTTTTTAAAAATAACGCATTTTTATAAAGGCCATATCTCCGAGTAGGAATTGAATTGAGAACTCGTTGACCACTCATATGAAAGCTAAGAATCTACCCTACAACTTTTATATAGACACCTGTAGCAAGTTTTCGCTTCAATAAAAAGTTATACTCAAATCTTTAGGCATACCCTGATTTTTTTTACCGGGTTTTTGACAAAGATCGGAATTTTTGACCCGGTTAAGGGGATTTTTGTCAAGGTCAAGGAAAGTTTTCAAGAACTATCTTTGACAAAAATCGAGAGACTCTACCAGTGGTTACGCTGAATTATTTCTTTATATTTTTTAACAAAACTTGTGATAAGATCGAAAACTGCGTGACGAAGAGACACATTTAAACACAAATAGACCAATGGAGTGTCACCTAAAAATGGATAAAAATTTAGCTCTTGTGCAAACTTTTACCATGAACAGCAATTTTAAACACTTGTGCAATCGGGTTCATAAACTGTGGCATCGGAATTAACTCATTCATTACGTAGAGTAACGCTGCGATAAACATTTCCACGCAAATACATAATGCTTGAAGAGTCATCTAAAAAGAGGCATTAAAGAATTCTCATTCCCCTTTTCTACAAAGATTAGCGGCACAGGAAGGCGATGTCATCCTCCTTGGGATCTGAAGAACCGAAAAAATCATGACGAGAATCTTTAAGATTTCGGAAAATAGCTCTCCACGGGGCTCGACAAGGTACATCACTTCTCCATTCACCCCCTTAAGAAGGCGGAACTGGCAGGTGTAATCTCACAAATAAGAAGTTCAACAATTTTTGTATAGAAATATTTCCTCTGAGTATCTTCCAAGTTGAAATGGTTAAACCTACAATTTTTTGCATCTTTGAAATGCTAGTGTTTGAATAAAGAATCGACTTGATTTTGAAAACAATAACCATGCTCACATAAATAATTCCCAGCAATGATGACACAGAAATATTGTGCACAAAATGATACCATGGTGGTAGAAACTAAATTTTTTGAATTTTGATCAAAACAAAGAGTTTACCACAGGGTTTCCTCCCATTTGAGTGCCAAAAAATGGATCCGTATAATATGTTAACTTTGTGGTGTTGTAAATAAAAGTCGAAGAAACAAACGTAGTATATATGATAGGTAGGATCATCCAAAAATAGATTCGGTAGTGACCAAACAAGAAGTTAGCTGCGTCTTCCCAACATAGTTCAAAGAAGCGATCAATTGCGAGGATCACGCATGCAAATGTTACAGCATACCAGGCAACTAAAAGTGCTGTCTGACAGGGAACATTACCGATATGTTAAGCCAAAAACTGGAGGAATTTGAAATTGGGCAAAAGTTTTCGGATCCGACCGGGACTCGAATTTGAGCTTCAAAAATATTTTTTTGTGCCATTGTCCTTTGCTGATCTAATACCGATAAAAAATCTTACATGATATAATATTACTAGTGATCCAGAAAAGAACTGGATTCGTACAAAAATGCGCTCCTGTCATACTTTGTACACCGGCAACTACCCCATCAACGAACGTCGAGAACACATCAATGATTCCGATTAAAGCCATAAGTTTATAGCACGAATATTTGATAAATTCCGGCCTCATCATAACAATCAAAAATGGGATGTACATGAGCTAAAAAGGTTATATGAAAATATTTTTATACAAGAAAAACCGTACTTTTTGAAAAAATTTCGAAAAATTTTTTCAAACAATGAAAACTAGATAATTTTGAAACTAATTTTCAACAAGTAAAATTTTTGGACACCCTATAAATATAACTCACCACGAATAAAGAGCCAAGCAAAGCATATAAAACTCCAATTGAAATGTTTTGATTTTCGTCGATATACCATTCTTTGAGAGTTTTTTTAGAACAATTTTTTACGATCAGTTCTTCCCATTGATCATAATTGAAGATGATTAGCCAAAAATTCATTTTAAGAAACTCTACGGCACACTAAATCAGAAATATATTAAGACATTATATCTGTAAATAGTTCAAACGGGAGGGACAAAACAAAAATTTTTCTCCAAGATTTTCAAGATTTAGCTAGAATTGTTCATCTCATCGAGTAGATGAAATTCTGGCACTTATGCACTATCCCCCTCAAGCTGAAAAAAGGCTTAGGCTTTGGTTTATGATTAGGCTTAGGCCTTAGGATTAGCTTAAGCCTAAGTCTTAGGCCAAGGCCTTAGGCTAAGGCTAAGCCTAAGACCTACATTAAACATTTATTCAAATGACATATGAATGTAGTTACTTTTTTTTCAATGTACTCATATGAAAAATATAATTTGGATGTTCACAAATGGCTCTGTCATAATAACTATGTAATGTTGCCAATTATTACGTCTAACTTCAAAAACTCTTTAACCCATTAACGCCCACTGGGTCATATGTGGAACGCAATGTAAATCGACTTCTAAAGCAGCCAACTTAAACCCATTTCGGAAGCGCAATAGCTTAAAATCTTTCTCTAATAAAATGCAACAACTTTTTCAAATATCACCAAGGGTGATTTTTTTGTTTTCATGGCTAAAAAATTGATGCAAAATTTGAAAATTGTCATTTTTTATCCCAAAATTTTAACGATTTTCGAAGGGTTTCATTTTTTTCAAACAATATGCTTTCTTAGGAAAGCTTGCATAAAAATGATAGTTTAAAACTTCTAGAATTTATAAAAAACAAAATTAGATTTTTTGGCTTTGCAGATTTTAAAATCAAAGCCTTGGAAGTAGTGGGTCATATATGACCCAGTGGGCTCGAGCCGGTCAAATTGTTTAAAAAGCAACAAAGATTCGTAAACAGCATTATTCATTTTTTATGTTCTGAATGGATCAAAATATTGGCTACTATCGCAATGCAATTAGATCAAAGAAATGGTGGTGAGCTCCGTTTTCGCATCTGCTTGATATTACTGTTCAAAATGCTTGGATTTGTTTGGGTTAAAAACAACTCACTGATAATTGCTTTAAACTTTATATAAAAACGGTTTGAGAATTCGTGTCATTTCGAATAATAGCTTTACGAATAAAGATATATAAAAAATTCTACTTTTTTGGTTTGCACAGCTATCTGGAATCAAGACTGGTGGAGGAGACGAAAAAGAATGTGGTATTTTGTATCTCAGTGGCGACTGCTTTTGCGATAGATAATTTTCCAATTTCTGGTGGGCCAAAGAGGAGAATACCATGCCATGGTCGTCGAAAAATGTTGAGATATAGGCGTTTTTTATAGTCGAGGTTAGAGGAATAAGACCTTCAGATTTTTAAAGGTGATCCCTTGGGTCAGTTAATCAAAATAAAATGAGATATTCTTGGGTCCTTTGTGCTTTCTGTCGATTTCGGAGGTTCCTGGAAGCTGTTAGAGCTACACCACTGGTAGAGATAGCCATGTTCGGCCAGCTTAGTCATGTTCAACCAAAAAAGGAGGAAAATCTCAGATCCCTGGAAAAATCCCGTGATGGAAGATAAAACATCAAACACACAAAATTTTCGCACAAAAAATTTTACACTTATGGGTGAGGCGAAGCCAAGCTCCTTTTTGTGATTAGGTGTAGCATAAAGCCTCATCTTCGATCGCCAGAAACGCTCGGCATTTAGCGCCATTTATACTTCCGTCGCAACGCGACAATGAATTTTGTGTCGTGCGACGCGTCATACGACACAAAAATACACTGTCGTGTCGCGACGAAAGTATAAATAGCGCCTTTGAGGTTAATTCATATATATGGTTTTTATCATATTGATGAACATTTTTACACTAAAAATAAACATATATAAATGCAAATTAGTTCAACAAATTTCTAAATATTCGATCAAGAATAAAAAGGAAAAGTAGGATAGAGCCAGGAGAGTCAAACTTTGTGGATCTAGCTTGGAGAGTAGAGAAAGCGTTGAGCTTGAAAATCAAGTCTGGAAAGTTGAGATTAGAGAATTGAGCCAGAAAAGTCTATATTGAAAAGTCGGGATTGAAGGATTGCGTGTATAGATAGTAGAATTTGGGGAGTTTGAAATTTATTTAAACTTTTGAAAAAAAAATTAAATACCTTTAATTATAAATTCAATTTCTTTAACTTAGATGCGAGATAATAATTTAGAAAAGAGTAAAAAATATTAAAACGATAAAAAAATCGGCAACGCAAAGACAGAAGCCATACAAATGTAATTAAGAAAACTCAAAAAATAAGAAAAATATAACCATCTTAATATCAGATTGATGCATAAATCTTGATCGGCTGTTTTAAATTAACTTTTATTTTCTATTTACACACAACATTCAGTCAAAGTATGCTCCTTCTTCTTAGATTACCTTCGCCCAGCGTGTAGGCAAACTGCGGATGCCTCTATCATAGAAAATTCTGGGATTGGAGTCAAAATAGTAAGCCATGTTTTGACTTCTTCATCATTGAAGTGCACACCTTCAAGGGCAACTTGTAGGTCCCAGAAAAGGTCGTAGTCCGATGGCTCCGTGAATAAGGAGAATGGGATAAAACTTCCCAACCAAGTTCCTGAATTTTGACCTTGGTTAGCTTTGCAGAATGAGGTTTAGCATTGTCGTGCTGTAGGCACGACAATGTAAAATGTTTTCACCTTGCCCAACCCATTGCGTTGGGCAAGGCTAGTTTATTCTCCACCAATTTTTTCAGTCTTTCAGAGTAAGGAGGGATAGTAGAATAGTATAATTTGGGACATCTTGTGAAGGCGTAAATTTAGTGCACTTTAATCCTCCCCCCCCCCCCCCCCAGTGTACTTTGCTCCCCAAACCAAAGAACAGTAAATATGCAAATTTCAATCAATTTGAATTCGTTTTTTCCTAAAATCACAGAATTTTTTCGCCTGTCGAAGTTTTTTTTTGGTCGACAGAAACCTTTGCCCATGTATGATATGTAATATTGAAAATTTTGACGTAAGACCTTGTGCATGTGTGACTGATACCTGCCTAAAATATTTGGATTGCACAAATTATGGATGTAAAATCGATGATATTGAATTTGGATCGAGGATCACCTCCATGTTGGTGTCTCAAGATTTCAATTATTTGATCTTCTGTGTGGATTACCCAAGAGGGCCGATGATGATTACTAAAACAGCGGAAAATTTTGAGACTTTGACGACGTATCCGGCTAGGTGGGGATGGGTTTGATCAGAAGGATAACTTTTAGGTCGACGCCATCGAAAATGTTTATTTCGTTTACGAATGAGATCCTAATGACGTTGGATGAGGGGTCAAAAATTGCAATTTTGAATTTTTATGGGCCGGTAGAAGGGTCGTTTTTGGGGGAGATTGAAATTTCGTCGAAGGTTGGATCGAAAAATTATGAGGTAAAGAGATTTTTTGGATTTAGATAGGTCGAGTCTAGGATGAGGTTATGAGGGTACCAAAAAAGCTTTTCATCCACAAAACCGATTTTCTTCTCCTAAAATCCAAATCGACATCCCCTCGAATAAAAAAAACTAAATTTTACCTCCAAAAATCCAAATTTTACCTCATCCCAAAAAATCTAAAATTTACCACCCCTAACAATACTTTTTGGATCCCCAAAACTCAAATTTAACCCCCCACCAATCCTCTCTAATTTATCCCCCCCCCCACTCTAAAGAATAAATTTTTATCTCCCCCACAAAAAAACCGGATTTTGCCCCCAAAATTCAAAGTTTGCTTCCAAAAAATTAAATTACCCCCCCCCCCACCTCATCCAACCCCCACAATCCGAATTTTTCACTCTCCAAAAATCAGAATTTTACGCATCCTACCCAAAAAATCCAAATTTTACCCCCCCCCCCTCCCACCATCTCCTATTTTTTGACCCTCCCCACCAAATTTTTAGAAGGCGAAGCAAAAATGGACATGGAGGCCTAAATTTTGAAATTTGAAGGGAGCTGATGATTTCTGAGTCAAAATGAGGCTGGAGGTTGGCGAAAAATCGCAACTTTTGATAAAAAAAATGATGCTTTTCAAATAAAAATTATCTATTTTGGTTATTTTTATGCAAAAATGAGATTTTTAATGAAATTTCGGTCTAAAAAATGCGTTTTTGATAAAAAAAATGTTGTAATTTTTCCAAAAATAGGCATTTTTGGTGAAAATTTATGTCGCTTACTGACCGAGAGGGTCCTAAATTTCGGCCCATGTTAGAGGGACGCTAATTAGACTCCATTATCAACCTATAGCTATGGGAATACCCCCCCCCCCCCCCCCCCCCCCCCCCCCTCACAATTGGTGGAAGGGGGGGGACGGGCAAGAATTGAAGGGCGAAAATCGCAAAAAAAATCCCATGGAGAGTAAGAAAATTCTGTCTGGAGAACCAAAAAATTTTTAATTTTTTGAAAAAATGGATTTTATGGGGCATTTTGAGGACGACATTTTCAATTTTTTTTAAGGGCGCCAAATTTGGTCAAAAAATGATCGGAAAGGGGTGATTTTTTGGATTTTTGGTCAGGATAGGTATTGATAATTTTATGTCTAGCTAAATCCGATTTAGATCTCGGTCTGCCTTGCGGATGAAACTGTAATTTGTCTAAAAACCGATGAAATAGTCTATTTATTGAGACTGCTGAAGAAATCTCGATTTTTTCATCGATCAAAGTAACCCCTCCCAAATTAACATTTTTTCATTTGTTAAATTTAGCTCTTCGACATAACCTGTCATGCTTGGGCAGATGATATCACTTTGGCATTTGAGACCATCGACGGCCAAATTAGGTTATATCGAGAAACAGTACACTGGAAATTGTGGATTCGAGGCTAATGTATCGAAAGTACCCAATTTTTGACCTATTTTCAAAAAATGGAGTTTAGCCTCCTAGGTTCGGATGTTCCAACTGGAACAAAAGTAGTGTTTATGTATGCTACAGATGAAATTTTGTTGTTGAGATGGAAATCGGGATAATTTTTGTGTTCACTTCGCCTGAAAATCCGGATCAATGGCAGAATTCTAAAGCGATTGTTGTAAGTGAAATTTTTATTCCAGATATTGAAAAAGTCATCAAAGCAAATTAAAAACTATTTCAGCTGATATTAATTTAAAAAATAGGGTCCTATTTTTTGGCACCAAAATATTTTTTCAAGGCCAAGGCTAAGACCAAGGTTAAAAGGGGTCCAACTTACGGCCGTTTTTTTTAAGAGGGAAGTCCAAAACAGGGCCGGGGTAGAAATATCTTAAAAATTTTTTTAACAAGTGACCCTTTAGGGGTAATTTTATGCGAGGAATCGATTGAGCGCATTCCCGAATCTTGAAAACGCTTCCTTGACCCCGATTCAGGGAAAGAATCGGTATATTGAAGCGAAAATTCAAACATTTTCGGATTTTTATGAGAAAACCGTCGATTCTTAGGTTTTTCTAGGCGGGGAATCGATTGCGCGCACTCTCGAACCGTGAAAACGCTTCCTTGACCTTAATTCACCAACACATTTGTTTATAATAAAAATCAACTCTAACAATGTTTATATAACTCTCTTTACGTAAATAAATTAATTTTCGCTTCAATACACCTATTTCTTCCCTGAATCAGGGTCAAGAAAACATTTTCACAGTTCGAGAGTACGCGCAATCGATTCCCCACCTAGAAAAACGTAAGAATCGACGGTTTTCTCATAAAAATCTGAAAATGTTTGATTTTCGCTTCAATATACCGATTCTTTCCCTGAATCAGGGTCAAGCAAGCGTTTTCAAGATTCAGGAATGCGCGCAATCGATTCTTCGCATAGAATTACCCCTAAAGGGTCACTTGTTAAAAAAATTTAAAAATTTTTTCTACTCGGCCATATTTGACACCCCTCCCCCTTTAAACAAATTTTCTACCCGGCCATAAGTTGGACCCCTTTTAACCTTGGTCTTAGCCTTGGCCTTGAAAAAATATTTTGGTGCCAAAAAAATATTTGTGAAAAAAAATAATACACAAACATCAATTTATACTTATTTTGCCTACTTCTTTTCATACTTAGGCCCTACAAAAACTATTAATGGCAGCGCAAGAAAAAAGAAAGATAAAATTAGAGTACCAATTAATCGATCTCTTATATGCCCAGAATTTAATTTTGTTTCCAAATAAGTTCCATTAAATGGGTTTAAGGAAATTATAATATTGAAAAGCCCATAGAAAAAATATGCAGAACCCATCCAAATCGCAAAAACCAATAAAGTCATCATGACTGTATTATTATTACCTATTGTGGTTGCATTTAAAGAATTAAATAAAGCGCAAATAAGCATGTAGATAAAAATTCCATACCATCCATACCATCCAAAGATCATGACTATTATAAACCCAATAATAATTATGCAGATCCAAATTCCATACCATCCATAGATCATGAATATTATAGACGCACATAAACAATAAATAATTGCAATTAGATGGTTCTCATTTAAGGGAGAAGATCCTAGAAAGGATAATACATAAAACATAGGTAGATAGGAAGTTAAAAAATGGAAACATCCTCGCAAATTTTTTCCAGGTCACTCCTATAAATTTGGAAAAAATATTAATACTAAAATCCAGATCCTCGATCTCTTATCTAGGGAAATCTTCGACATGGGAATCGCTAAAGGGTGTAGGGATGCAGGAAAAAAAATATTGACCCATCATAACACAAAAATTAAAAAACGCTCCCATCCTGAAAAATAATTGTCAAAAAGCCCCCACATGGTGCCCGAAACTGGAAAAAAAGTTGCGAATAGAACAACACCGCATGGCCAAGTGGATAGCTTGCAAGCCACGGGATTGTAATGGCGTGGGTTTGATCCACGCTGCGTCACAAAAATTTTGCACCTGCTTAAATTTTTTGCCTGGTGGTTTAAAAAAACGTATTTTTATTGCTTTTGATGTTTTTTCGTCGCAAACACGTTTTTTCAATTTTTTAGGCATGAAACACAACATACGTCTTTTAAGCCTAAAATTGAAAACGCGTTTATGTCGAAAAAACCATCAAAAACAATAAAAATAAGTTTTTTAAACCAGGCAAAAAATTTTAAGCAGGTACAAAAACTTTTTTGACGCAATGGGGATAGAACCCCCGCTCTTAGTATCCCGTGGCTAGCTCGTTAACCACACGGCTGTTGAAAGTGTGCAAAAAGTTCCGACATCTGATATTTTGTTACAGAAAGGTTTCTTACGTGCCGAATAACATTTTTATCAAAGAAAAAACATCGCATGTTGCAGAAACAAAAAAATCGACTTTCTAAGTCTCAAAAATTTTCTAAGTCCCAAAAAGTGAGCTTTTACACAAAAATTTGAATATCTCGCTGAAAACTCTATGTAATCGGATAATTCTTTTTTTACAATATTCTACAGGCCTCATTTTATGTTCCTCAAAAAGAAAATTCGACTCACATCACAATTTTGTTTTTTAAAAATGTGTTTTTCTTGCTTCGTTTTCTTAAAAGGCTTATAACTTTTTATGGTATCGCCCATTTTTCAAGATTCTGCGGTCAAAATATGCGCAACAATCTAGAAAACAAGAATTGTAGAGAGTTTTTCATTTTAACACTTGAAAATAGTTTTTTTAATTCAAAAAACTTAAAAAATACAGCTTTTTTTACAATTCCCAAAGAAAAAATTTTTTTATTTTGTCGAAAAACTAAAAAACTCTCTACAATTATTGTTTTCTAAATTGTTGCGCACATTTTGAGCGCAAAATCTCAAAAAAACGACGAAACCATAAAAAGTTATAAGCTTTTTCAGCTTTCGCCATAAAGGCTAGACACATTTTTAAGTTTCTGCCCGAGTACGTATCCGTTTCACCTAATTCCTTTTGCATTTGAAAGAGGAATATCCGATAACATTTTTTTTTAAATTTTGAGCGAAAACTCTTCAAAATAAAAAAGTTGCGCTAATTTTTCTAAAAGGGTCAAAAACGGTCAAAAATCGACTTATTTCAATTCGACACTTTCCTGCGGTCAAAATCAAAAAATTCCTTCAGATTCGAGTTCCCCATGTCGAAAAACCCCCGGGTACAAAAAAATCAGCCGATTTTGAAAACTTTTTGAAAAATCGATTTTTTTTACCTCTTGGTAGTGGTGTCCAAACGATAAAAAACGATAAATAAGATAAAATTGTCCGGCGATAAACATTATCTAATGATAAACTTGATCGATTTTAAATTATAAAAAAGATAAAGTGATAAAGAATATAAAGATTTTTGTGATAAAGAATATAATCGATAAGCTTTATCTCATAGAGATAATTTTTATCCTTATTGACTTTATCCGCTATAATTTTTATCGACTTTATCTTTATCGACTTTATCCGCGATAATCTTTATCTCGACGAGATAAACTTTATCTCGACGAGATAAACTTTATCTCGACGAGATAAACTTTATCTCGACGAGATAAAGCTTATCTCAACGAGATAATCTTTATCTCGACAAGATAATCTTTATCTCGACGAGATAATCTTTATCTCGTCCAGATAATCTTTATCTCGACGAGATAAAGCTTATCTCAACGAGATAATCTTTATCTCGACAAGATAATCTTTATCTCGACGAGATAAAGTTAAAGGAGGGGGGTGACTTTTACCACTTATTCTCGGTGAAAATTTTTTTTTTGAAAAAATGTTTCTAGGGGTAATTTTATGCGAGAAATCGATTGCGCGCATCGAAAAATTCTGAAAAAATTTTTTGGAGGTCAGAAAATTGAAAAAAATGCGTCAAAATTAGGGGTTATAAGTTTTAACCCCAACAAAATCATTTTTAGGGGTAATTTTGT
>OZJO01011337.1:0-15663 GCA_900406225.1 Acrobeloides nanus | reverse complement strand
CCGGCTGACATTTCACTTCCTATACTTAGCCCACTGTTTGATTTAAATCCTGGTTGGCCAACGGTCACATTTCTGACTAAAACGTTTTCTGTAGTACGTCCATAAGTTCTTCCAAACTAATTTATACCACTTTTAACGGCTATGGCATCGTCATCTAGAACAATGATTTTTATAAAAGTGATGTTAGCAATGACATGATACTTAGGCAGGACCGTAGCTAGGGGGATGGGGGCACGTGCCCACCCCAAACTGAAAAATTCTTAAGAAAAAATGACAATGTTAAGAGAAAAAGGAAAAATTGTGAAAAAATTCTTAACAAAAATGAGATTTTTTACCTTGGTGCCCCCTAAAACCTGAATCCTAGCTACGTCACTGAATTTAGGGATATCTAAAAAAGGTCGATGGTTTTAAGGACTACTTCGATCAAAGGAGAATCTGATGGGTGTTGTTCCTTCGGACCCCGTGTCAGAATTTAGTAGGGCTAAAGTAAGAAGGCTGTGTTTTCTCCCTCTCTGAAATAGAGTACAAGGGTCCATTGCTGCCCCCCCCCCCAAGAGTAAGAGGAATACTTTCAGTCATCCTCCTCCGAAACGAGTAAGAGAAGAACCCTAAAGCCTTTGTCAGAACTTGGTCCCTTAAAATCCACTAGACACCCCCTTGAGCTACTCTAACCCTACTAAGTTCTGACACCCCACGACCCACTCGGGTTGTTGTGTATGGTGTATGGTACCAGTCCATGGATGGCTTACCTCCGTTATAAAAATAGTCTTCGACCAAAACATTCACACTACATTCAATATCTATCCCATCTGTATTAATTGATGTGTTTGCAGCTAGAACCGAAAAATTATATATATGAACATTGGTTGTGTTAGCAAGGTGTAAAGTCCAACTTGGACTATCTTTCAATGTTACATGATAAACAGTTATATCCACTGTATTTATGAGTCTGACAAGATTAGGTCTAAATAGGAATTTTTGATTAGTTTCAATGATCGGAAAGGGAAAAGTTTAAGGAAAAAATTGAGTACCATAGATAAGTTTTATAAAACTTTACCGGGATAAATTGTTACATGGTGCTTGTGCAAAACTTGATGTGTTCCAAGTCCAAGGTTTCCCTGAACAAGCCCACCAAGGTGCGCCTTGTCCATCAATGACTCCACCGCCGGTTATCGTAATGTTAGAGGCATTGTGACTTTCAACCAAAGCTTGTCTATCTAGAGGTCCGTTACCTTCCGTAATACCATTCCTAAGGATGTATTAATATTTTTATATGTTTATCAGAAGAATCATGGGAGTGGACGGACAAGAATATACCCGACGAAAAAATGGATTTGGGTGAATGATCTTGAATAGACTTGTCGTACAAGGGCAGACTATTCAGGCATGTCCATTTCTTCTTCCTACACGACAGATTCGTTTTTCGCTTAGTCTATTAATGTCCTTCTGTCCCCTCTAGTCTTTCCCATAATCAAAAAGTAAATAAAACTAATGCCCGATATACCTTGCCCTTCATACCCGCTTAAATGGAGCAGGTATGAAGGACAAATATATGGCTGAAGAATTTTTCATTTTCTTTTCTCCATAATTCCACTTACCATGGCAACGGCTCCACAAGAAAATAATGATATGAATCAGACTCCTGCGATCCCAAAATTCTCCCTCTTACATCCAAAATTATATTACTAGTAATATTAAAACAACCAGTAAGAAAGGTATAGCCCGCGTCAAATACCACTCTTCCACCATTGCTCTTAGCGGCAGCTGCAACAGCTGCACGTACAGCACTGGTATCATCAGCTATGCCATTTCCAGTAGCGTTGAAATCTTTCACATGATATTCTTGAGCCAAAATATGCTGTAGGCATAAGAAACTGACTAGGAAAATCAAAAAATACATTTTTGTGAAAATCATCAGTTCAGAAAATGGGAAAATTTCAGATTATTTTTCAATGGGGTTTTATAGAACTAAAAATGTAGGTACTTAAAAACATTTTCTTTTATGTATATAATTTTTCATACGATTTTATTCTCATTTTGTGTCTTATTTATCATTTTATCAAAAATAAATTTACAAAAAAATCAGAATTCTATCATAAAGCGAAAACAGAAACATATAGCTTGGGTCTGTTATCAATTATACCTTTTATAATAAGTATTTTAAATCTCTTTTTAGAATTATTTCAAGTATATTATCTGTAAAAAGTGACACATTAAAAGAGAATTTATAAATTCGCCAAAAAATTTATCTCATTTATGACAGATTTCAGGGGGAGGGGCAATGGATATTGAGCTTTTTATGATATTGTCAATATACTACTACATTTCCTGGCGGTAGCACAGTATAAAAATACTATCACCATGCTTTCTTAACTTTATGGAATGCTGGCATATGGAACACCTTTCTTGCACTCAGGAATAAGTATGCAAGCATGAAGTTTTATATAACTCGCAGAGACGAATAAATGGACAACAAAATTATATAATTTGAACAAGATTTTAGGTTGTTGACATCTAGCTTATATTGAGGTTGTTAATTGTTATTTAATTGTTTAATTTGCATCTTTATTGTTATGTTTTAAGACTTTACGCTTCGCACGGCTTCGCCATGCGAATTGTCACAAGCTCTCGTGGTCAAAAGCGAAGCAATCAGGACTCACCAGCGAATAGCGACTCTACGAAAAATACGGAGCAGATCCAGCAAGCAATAGTGCTTTATCAAAGCCATGACAGGCAACCAGAGAAAATATACAGATGCGAAGAGAAACATACAAAAGACATTCATTCGAGCGGATTCATAGATTTAGCGCAGCAGCGTAAATTCGGTCGGACGATCGGGGCGGTGTCAAATCCATGAGAAATGATAAGCGAAACGGTAAAGCTATAAATGGACCAGAATCGTCAGATTAAGGCCATTATAGCTTAGTGCTCTCAAGGAAGTCAATTACCTCGGATTTGATGGTCGCGCTCTCTAAATCGTGTTAAACCCCAATTTACCTATTTTAGGGCCCTCATTCTTGCGTAATTCAAGTTTAACCAACTCGATCTATTCTATCTTTAAACCTATTAAAGCGCTTATCAAACCACCTCGAACGCTAAAAGATCCACCCAAACAACTAATCTTCAACTCTTATCTTTAAAAACATGAATCAGGGTTTTCGTTTCAATAACCCAAAACATTGTTCAATTTCAACAATTTTGGTGTCATTTTATTCGACTTTGAGGGTTAAACAAAATTTATTCTATGTATTTTTCCAAATTACCAATGCTTTTGTAGCCTTTATATTGATCATATATTGTTGGTGTTATATGAGAGTTCATAGTCTATCGAGAGGCGGCTGTTCCTTCTTTTCAAATAATCTATGTATTGGGAGTTATGTATTTGGTTCAATAACCTATGTATTGGGTTCAATACATGGTTAGCATACGAAAGGTTCAATTTTTTCGCAAATTTCGCATATTGCTTTCGTTTTCGCGAAATTAAAAATGCGAAATTTCGTTTCGAATTTCGTCACTTTAATTTTGTCCCATCACTACTCTGTGCCCTCGGTTTTGAAAAAAGCGAATAGTGAAAACTGAAAAGTTCGAGAATTTTTGGAACAACCCAATATCACTCCTTGATTTGAAAACGACCACTCCTTGATTCGAAAACGTCGAGACAATAACCCTCACAAAGTATAATCTTCTTAGAAATTTAGCAAGAGATTTATTTTCACCTGATCAAAGCGTTGAAAACTATTTGACTTTAGGATACTTTAACAGTTTATAAATTTTTATCAGCTATTGTACTCGGCTGTTTCTTTATTCGAACATCAATTCTTCAACCACAGTGTCTACACATATATTAAAGGTTTTTTCAAATAGATTTATCTTTCGTTCCTTAACACTCAGAAGATCTCTTTGATGAGGTGTATATGCTAGTTATTTTTTGATACTCTTTCAGATGCACACAAGGAAAAATTTTTAAACGTGTTTTATATTGTCAAAAATGCGAATACTACTGAACCTCTATGTCATTTTTCTTGTTAGGCTTAAAACTCCTCGTAGGAATTGAGAGTTCGTTGACATTCATTTGAAAGCTGAGAGTCTGCTTTACAACTTTTATAAAGACATCTATAGCAAGTTTTCGCTTAAGTTATACTCCAATCTTTGAGCATGCCTTGATTTTTCGACCGAATGATATAGAAGTTCAGTAATTCGTATTTTTGACTATATAAAACACGTCTTAAAAATTTTTTCTTTGTGCGCATCTGAAAGAGCATCGAAAAATACACTAGAATATACACCTTATGAAGGTGGTCTTCCGAGTGTTAACACACCTAACAAAACTATTTCCCCAGGACATTTAGTTGAATTAAGACTGTAAATACCTCGAAAATTTTGGAGCTAGTCCGGCTGGGGGGGGGACCAAGTGACGTTCAAAAAAATTTTTCCGATTTTCTTCTAAAAATCGACTTTTAGGGTAATTTTTAGGCGAAAAATCGATTGCGCGCATTTTCGGAGCATGAAAAATTAAGCTTGATCCTGAAAATCAGGATAGAACTGCGTTTCAACGCGAAAATTTTTTTTCGATTTTCTTCTAAAAACCGACTTTTTAGGATAATTTCTAGGCGAAAAATCGATTGCGCTCATTCCCGAAGCGTGAAAATGCTTCTTTGACCTTGATTCAGGGAAATAAATGTGTATTGAAGAGAAAATCGAAAAATTTTGAAATCTCCCTTAAAATCATATTTCTAGGAGAAATCGATTCAGCGCATCCCCGAAGCGTCAAAATGCATCCTTGACCATCGTCCTTGAAAAATTATGTTTCTACCGCAACGCTTCGATGATGCGCTGAATCGATTTCTTGCACAAAATTAGAACGATGATTTTAGAAGAAAATCCAAAATTTTCATATTTTCACTTCAATAAAAAACACTCATTTCCCTGAATCAGGGACAGAGAGACCTTTTCAAGCTTCGGGAATGCGCGCAATCGATTCTCCGCATGAAATTACCCCTAGAAATATGATTTTAAGGGAGAAATTTCAAAATTTTTCGATTTTCTCTTCAATACACACATTTATTTCCCTGAATCAAGGTCAAGGAAGCATTTTCACGCTTCGGGAATGAGCGCAATCGATTTTTCGCCTAGAAATTATCCTAAAAAGTCGGTTTTTAGAAGAAAATCGGAAAATTTTTTTGAACGTCACTTGGTCTCCCCAGCCGGACTAGCTCCAAAATTTTTTGTTCTATACCTTGTATACAGGTGCAGCTGTTGATGATCCTTTAAATTTCTAGTAATAAAAAATTTATTGCCATTTTTTCAGACTTGTATTTGTACTTAGTTAAAATGACCGTTTCTTATAATGCCCATGTTTCAACGGATACTCCATGGAGTTTTGTAAAGATTATATTTCGTTGGAGAGGATCTCTATGGAAAGCAATTTGGGCAGAATTGGCTACATGGACTATTTTCTATTATATTATGATGTTTTTGTATAAATTTTGCTTTTCTGCTAGTTTACAGTTGTAAGTATCGATGTGATTTTGAAGGGGAAGGGTGGATTTCTGCATCTCTAAGGCAAAATTTGGGATGGGCAAAAATACAAATTTATGCACCGAGGATCACACGTGTACAAACACTCCCCCAAAATTTCGGATCAGAGCGCGCGAAAAAAAAATCATAAGAGTCCCCCTTACGATTTTTCGCGCGCGAGATCATTTTTAGGTCGCGCGTGAGCAAAATTTTCAAAATTTTTGACAAAATCATAAGGGACCATCATGTATTTTTTTGGCTCGGCTCGCGCTGCGCGCGAGCCCATTTTTTGCTTGCGCGCGGCGTGCAACCCCACCCAATTTGGGTGGGGTTTGGGGGAGGTCTGTACACGTGTGCCGAGGATTAATTTGGTGAAGAAAATAAACATTTAGTGGAGCAAGAAGAAAAATTTTTGCTCCGGGACTAAACTTTTGGTGGAGTAGGAAGGGGGGGGGCAAAAATTGCCAATGGTGAAAAATGAATTGACTTGTCCCTTGCTCATTTTGATTGTCTTGGTTTATGGCACACCCTTAGTTAGTACCAGAGATGGCTTTTTTCGAGCTTCATCTCACAAGAAATCGGATATTAAAGAATCAGTCCACTTCACCTAACATAGGTGAGGTTAAGATCATGAATAACTATTGTGCTCTAGGAACGTATCATATAGTGATGAGGTGTCAGGGGCTGTGATTGATGTTGGTCCATTAAGGTTGCTTAATTTTAGAAGTTATGCAAAATTCGCTAATTATATCGATGAAAGATTAGGCTATTTTACATTAACTTTCATACTTGGTTTCTTTGTCATAACTGTAATTGACCGTTGGAAGACGATTTTTAACAATATTGGATTTATTGACAAGTAAAATTTCCCTTTTTTCAATATTCACTTATATGATCTTAGCGTTGCTTTCTATATGGCCAGTTATATCCGTGGTAATGATAAAGAAACTACCATTGTACGAAGAAATTGCATGCGATATTTATGCCTAACACAAGTTTTGGTTTTACGCGATATTGCTTTAAGTGTTAGGACAAGATTTCCTAATTATGATTCTTTGATTGCGGCTGGTAAAGTTGTGCACTTTATCTGACTGACTAGTACATTTAAAAAATTTTAGGCTTAATAATGGAACACGAAAAACAAATGCTTGAAGATGAAAAAAGTTCTTTTCAAAAATATTGGATGCCTATAAATTGGGTTTTTAACTTATGCTATGAAATGCGGGCTAAGGATAAAATCATTGGAGATGGTCTACTCAATGCAATATTATATGTATTCAAATGCTTCGAAAATATTTTGAAAAATTAATTTATAAATTTAGGAAGTTAAAAACTATCGCGACTCTTTACAACAACTCTTCAACATGGATGCCGTTCCTATTCCATTAGTTTACCCCCAAGTTGTTTTTGTAGCAACTCGAATATATTTCTTCTTATGTATATTTAGCAGACAGTATATTATTCATACTGGAGAGACAAACCGTGATATAGTATGTATATTAATATTAGGTTGTTCAATAAGTATTACGCGCTATTTTTTGTCACCTGGAGGGCTCTGGAAAGGTGCCCCTACGAGATACATACCCTTAAAATGGCTCAAATTGGTCATTTTCCCTGAATCAGGATCATACAAGCATTTTCATTCATTTGCAATGCATTCAATCGATTCCCCGCCTAGAAAAACCTTAGCAAGGTCAAAAATTTCGTCCAAAATCGACTTACATAGCCAGATATCAACACTTTAAAATTAAGTTGTAACAATGAAAAATCGATTTTTTGAAAAAAAAGTCTGTATATTGGCACGAAAACATGGCTTATTCTCAAAAAGACCGATTGGATTGTATTCAGCATATATTCTTGTCTAATACTGAAAAAAAATTTTGCCGAAACGGTATCCCAAAGCCCTCCAGGGGACAAAAAGTAGCACACAATACTTATTGAACAACCTAATATTTTCCAAATTACAGGTGCCACAAAAAGGGTACTTTTGTAATTTTTTCATCAATTTGGGTCCCGGAATTTTTGTCTAAAAATGACTCTTATAGGAATAATTTTATGAGGTGAATCAATTGGGTTGATTCCCGAAGCGAAACACTTCTTTGACCCTTATCCAAGTAAAAAATTGGGTTTTGAAGCGAAAAATAACCATTTTTAATTTAAAACCCAATTTTCCCTTGAATCAGGACCAGTGAAGAATTTTCGGGGTTAGGGAATACGCGCGGTCGCATAACCCCTATAAGGTTCATTTTTAGAAAAAATTCCAGTTCCAAACTCAAAATTTTCAGTTTCCAAATAATTTTTAGATTAATGAGTGGTTACCCTTTATGACCATGTTGCAGTTAGTTTTTTACATGGGATTGTTAAAAGTTGCTGAAGTTTTGATGAATCCATTTGGGTTAGACGATGATGATTTTGAGTGCAATTATATTATTGATAGGAATATTGCTGTAAGTATTATATACTAGATACGGCTGCTGGTGGGATCTCGCGAGGGATAATCCCGCATACTGCAGCCAAAAATGAAATTTTTTAACCCATTTTTCGGCCTTCGACCGAAAATTTGCGGGGGGGGGGGGGGGATAAGGTCTCAAAGTACGGAGGATCCGTTAGAGGACTCCTTCTTCACCCATGACTAGNAAAGTTGCTGAAGTTTTGATGAATCCATTTGGGTTAGACGATGATGATTTTGAGTGCAATTATATTATTGATAGGAATATTGCTGTGAGTATTATATACTAGAGACGGGTGCGGGTGGGATCTCGCGAGGGATAATCCCGCATACTGCAGCCAAAAATGAAATTTTTTTAACCCATTTTTCGGCCTTCGACCGAAAATTTGCGGGGGGGGAGGAATAAGGTCTCAAAGTACGGAGGATCCGTTAGAGGACTCCTTCTTCACCCATGACTAGACCCTCAGGAACGGGAGTCAGTATTGGAGTTGAGTTATGAAGAAAGGGTATTTTTAGAAAAAATTTTTTCGAAAAACAGGCATTTTTTCAACAAAAAATTTTTTTCAGGTATTGAGGAGGTATTGTACTTCAATTTTACAAAAAATTGAATTTTTCGGCCAAAAAATCGCATTTTTTGGTGATTTTTGGTGAAAAAATGTCATTTTTTTGTGAAAAATTAAAAAATAGACATTTTTTCAAAATTTTTCAAAATCGGAAAAAACATCTCTGCGCGGCAAAGAAATTTTTACCCAACCTCCTTAACCATAAGTGTACTCCTAACAAAGGATTTTTAAAACTTTTTGCAAGCCCTACTTTTAGATCTCAACCCTAATGGCGGATAAACATTACGGTGAATATCCTGTTCAAATTCGAGACCATATTGATCCATATAAATTGCGATTAAATTCTGAAATATCTGCTCTATCTCCATTGCATAAGCTTATTGGATCGGCAGCTTTGGCTACTGGTTACTTAATCGATGAAAATATGCGTGTGAATATGACTCCCCATTCCACAATTGATGAAAAAGTTCTTCTTCCTTCATCAATTTTCGATTCCTCGTCAAAAATTACCCAGGGGGTTTGAAAAAAAATTTGAATTTTTGAAAAAATTAAAAAATTTGTATAGGAAAAAAACGAAGTAAATTTCGAATTTCGACTTTAAGTTTTCAGATTTTGAGTTAAATTTCGATTTCGCGAAATTTTATAAACAGGGAATTTGCTCCATTTTTTTAAAATTTCGGCCCACTAGGGGGCACCTGCCCCACCCTTCCCTACGCCACTGGGGTACCCTCTTAAAAAATTTGTTTACCACGTTACGAAAAATAGAAACGTGACTTCTTCCGAATCCTTCCCACCATACGACTAAGCAGGGATGTATAAAAAAGTATACAAATAGATTCTAACGTGAAAATTGGCCGATTGACCGCTTCGAGTGACCTTCGGAGATTTTCTTCTTCTCCCCTCCAAGCGCGGTAGTGCTCGGCTCCCTGTACTTTAATTTTTTTATGATAAATAATTTATTACTTATATATATTCTATGTACGAAATCATCATAAATGTAAAGACATTTTTATAATTTAAGATTTTTGAGTTATTAGCCTGATGCACGCTTCACGCACCGATATTACACCGGAGTTACAGATGTCGACGTCGCAAACGACTATTGCCTTTTGTCGATACGACTATCGCTTGTCAGGCGATAATATTATCGCCGTGTGACGATCTAACTATCGTATACTCTGGTAGTTTCATGGTATGCGATACACCAAGGGGGAGGTTAAAACTCGAATTTTTAAAAAGTTTCCCAAATTGGCTGAAATTTGGTGTCAGGGGTTTTTTGACATGGGGAACACGAATCTGAAGGAATTTTTTGATTTTGACCACGGGGAGGGCCAAAATGATTTTTGAAAAAAAATCGAAAAAATCACCTTGTCCCCCTTTATGTTTTTTCCCGCTCGCAGAAAGTCAACATTTTCAGAGGGTGTTTATACACTTGAGGGTGTTTATTCAGAGGGTGTTTGTCCCCCTTTATGTTTTTTCCCGCTCGCAGAAAGTCAACATTTTCAGAGGGTGTTTATACACGTGTGCTTAATACCATCTCCCAAATTTGAGATTCCATTTATCGTCATTCTTGTTGACATATAAAATCATGAAATCGACTTAAGTTTTATCAAATTACTAAGCAAATAAAACATAAAAGAAATATATCTTAATCAAGTTGAATCATTTTTTTGCTATAAATACTTTTAAATGACAAATTCATCGAATGTATCTATTTCTTCTGACCAGATCTACACTGATTCTTTGTTTTGGACCTGGTTAAGACTTTTTATAAATCTTCTTGGTATACTGTTAACAATTCTACAATGTATATTTATTGCAAAAAGACCAGGGCAACTTCATGGAAGTATAAATAAAGTAATAAACATTTTAAAATTACATAAAGATGTAACTAGAAACCCTCACCAAAACATAAGGTTTCTTGGAGTTTTTAGACACAAGCAATTATATATTGGGCCCTTATTTTTCTTCAAAATTTCGGCCCAGGGAGCTCTTTCTCTGCAAGAGACACCAATTTACCTTGGCATAGCTCAGTGTTGTAGCCAGACCCCCAGGGATGGGGGAAGACCACCCTTAAAATTTTACTTTTTAGTCAAAAAGTTGACTTTTTTGGCCAAATCAAAGAGATTTTTCAGGGGGGAACCACCCCGGTCTCCCCCTAGATACGCCACTGGCATAGCTACTTTTCTGTTTCATATGAGCGCATAAGGTTATCTATATTCAATCTTCTCAATTTATCACTGAATACTAGAGTAGTGAACTTTTTTTAGTTATTTGTGTCTAATCTGCTAACATACATGGTAGCAAACATAGCTCGGGTCATATTTTCATACATCCCGACACTTTTATGGACTTACAATCAAGTAGACATTAGAAATATGGAAAAATACATTGTATGTTCACTTATGATAGAGAAAGTGGTAGAAATCGGGGTAGTAGCGCATTGCTCCTCATCTCGATCATTTATGTTTATTTCCGGGTATTTTTTCACTCTGAATACGATGCTGCACAAATTTTGTGAAAAAAAAACTAAAAAAAGAGGTCTCAATTCCATTCCTAGCGTGATCTAGGCCTAATATACTTTTTTTCAAAAAATTTGTGCAGCATCGTATTCATCGTGAAAAAATACCCAGAAATAAACACGAATGATCGAGATGAGAAGGAGTGTTAAAAAGTCGATTTTTTAGCCTCTATCCGATATAATAAATGCGTTAGATTGGTATGCAGCGTATGCTATTATTTTCAGCTTCACGTTTGCACAATTTGATCATGCCTGTACAATTGCATTAAAAAAGGATCATCATTGGGTATCTTTTTTGAATATTTTGTAAAATTATGCACCATCTATATTGTGTTCCTGTCGAGTTCAAACAAGAATTTATTCGCAATAATAAAATAGACAAATCCAATAAATAGATAGTCACAATATGGGGGCAGAATTCCGACAGACTATTTGTGAGCCACAACCCCCAACCCCGACTCACAACCCTCCCTTGACCCCGATCCATAACCCACAACCTCCCAGGTGAAAACCTGGGGTCTGTCCATGTATGAGGATGACACCCCATCCACTGGTGCTGAGTTGAAATTGGATTTTGAATTTCGGCCCATTTTTGAGGCCGAAAGTTCGATTTCTAGGCTAATACAGTCAACTCTATCTAATCTGCCACCCATTAAGCCGCCATTCTGGGTCCGGTCACGGCTTGTGTGCTACCCTTCAAGTCCTAGAGACCACAAAATTCGTGAAGCCCTTTTCTTAAATTGTTTTCAAAAATTTCAAGAACTCTGATCTAAGTCCGTTTATAGATACTCAACAATACCGTAAAATGGGTGTTAATAATATTTTCATGGTTTGTGCCAATTGTTTGGATATTTCCAATGTTTTCTCTTTGCTGTCGTGCTCAGTTTTATGGAGATGGTGCATCTGCGATTTTTGCCGATGAGAATGTACAGCATATTATTCTTCTATCAATTTTTTAACACATCTCATTTAGGTTGAAGAAATATATGATACTATCGATGCTGTTTTCGAAGTTTATTTTTATTTACCTATTTGTTTTTATTTGAATATTATTGCCTTTTTATTACTCAACGAAAAATATAAAAAGATTTTTGGCTACAATTTATTCCAGATGAAATGTATATCCCTAAGATTGGTGAAATCATCCAGGAAAGTGCCAAGCATACAGGAAATTGTGGGTAAACATTGTGTGGTGGAAAATAATTCGAATGATCAGGAACAAATGCGTAGATTTAAAAATAAAAATCCCACCGTTCTAGATGATTTAGACCCATGTAATCACGTTTCATGCAGATCTTTACAAGGAATTTCCCCATAGGTTAATTGAGGGCAATAAATGGACCACTGATGGCCTTCCCTCTAGTGTTCAAAAGTCGAAATTTGTTGTGGTTGACACTATTTCAAGGTCGAAATTAGTTACGAGTCGTTTAGTGACCACCATAGTGTAGTGGTTTGGTGCGCTACCAAGGCTATGGCAATGCCGGCACTAGCAATGGTTCGGTCCCCCCCCCCCGCTAAATACTGTACAGAGCGTTCATTTTGGTCTGCAACATCAATGTTTGTAGTCGTTCTCACACCCCCTCTAACGAATTTCTATGCGGTCTTTTTTAAATTGTAGCTAAACAATGGCCGAATAAGTGTTGATAAAAATTGTCGAAATCCGTTGATCCTAACATTGTCAAAAATTACTTTGAAGTTTTCAAAGTCGATTTTCTTCACCTTAACAAAATGTTAGAAATTTAATTTTTTTTAATGAAAATACAGAGCGTTAGTCTTTCTAACACATGCAAAAAACCGTATATAAAAATTATTTAACAATGGCGAGATATTCGACTTTGAAGTTGATAGTCAAAAATGAGATAAAAACAAAATGACGCACCCGGAAATCGAACCCTCGACCTTCTGGCTGCTAGTCAGTCTAACGCGCTAACCACTACACCATGTGGTCGATTTTCTTCACCTTACCACTACACCATGTGGTGATGGTGTAGTGGTTAGCGCGTTCGACTAACAGCCAGAAAGTCGTTGTTCAGCTATAATTTAGAAAAGACCGCATAGAAATTTGTTAGAGGGGGTGCGAGAACGACTAAAAACATTGATGTTGCATACCAAAATGAACGCTCTGTAGAGTATATTAAATACTCTGCAGTATTTAGCGGCCAAATCTTGAAGCAAACCTTTAAAAAACCGAAAAAGTCGATCCTTTTTTGAAGTTGAAAGCATAAGCCGGTCCATTTTAAAGTTTATAAAAAATCTAAAAATCGAAAATTTTGAAAGTCAAATAAATAAGCCGAAACCGGTCGAGTCGATATATCTAAAAGTCGATTAAGTCGAGGAAAATTTTTGATCGACTTTTCGAACACTACTTCCCCCCCCCCCTCCAGCTCTTAGAGGCCTGACCCCCTTAATTTTCGGCTGGAAAAAATATGGCTAAAAATGGTATTTTTCGCAAAAATGGTTTAAAAATGGCATTTTGAGCAAAAATAACAATTTTTAAGCCAGTTTTGGTGAAAAATGTCATTTTTTCTTGAAAATTTTGACAACCCTCGCGCTAATTTTTGTAAAAATTAGCCCCCCAAGTTGAATGGTGATAATACATTTACAACCCCCGGAAATCCGGGGTATGTTGGATGAATTTTCGAGAATCATTTTGCACGCCCCCCCCCCCTATTGATTCAAAACTCTAATGATCCCCTAATATAATTTTTCACTAAAAGTGACCAAAATTTTCATTGTTTCACGAAAAATATCCAAATTTTAATATTTTTAATATCAAAAAAATCCGAATTTTGTCATTTTTTCATCAAAAAATTTTTAGCCGATATCGCATTATTGAAGGCAATTATCCGATCCCCATGTTGATTAAAAAAAACAGGAAAACCATGTCGCATCAGATAAGCCTGTCCGTCCCCCTTGCAAATGTAAGATGATTTCTGGGGGCGGGGAGGGGGGGGGGCAAAATGCACATCTGTGTTAGTTGTCTCTTTAACCGTAAGATTTTTTAAAGCTATTTTATAGAAAAAATAATAGAAGGACTTGAAATGTCAACAATAAACCTGTTAGATCTAACTACAGAAGCAATTTGCCTACTATTTTACGTTTTATGGCAGGGTGCTGACAGAGGGTGGATAAACTGGAATGCTGATAATGTTTATAATTTGTATGACATCTCATGGGAAGTTAATACATTAACTCTAACTTACCTTATTTTAATATGTTCATCTACATTCAGAGAAAGTTTTTGGAAATTTTATAAGTCTTTATTTTATCGTTGTAATAAAAAGTTGCTAAGAATTTGTAAGAATGTAAAGGCGCGTTACATCACATGAAAAATGTGATGAAAAAAATGAAGTGATGAAAAAGTGTCGAATTTTTTATCACTATTTTTTCAGTTTTTCATAATTTGTTGTCAGTTGTTTCATCACTAATTTTGACACTTATTTTTTGTGTAAAAAGTTTTCTGCCATGAAGAAAATTCTCATGAAATTAATTAGGGTGTACACGAATTTTAGGGACACTCTGTATATTTTTGAACGTATATCATTTTCATGTTAATATTTTTATATATGTTACGAGCGAATCTGAATATGCGGGCGAATTAGATTCACCCGGGCGAATTTGAATATATCAGATCCGCCCGGGCGAATCTGATTCGATAAACTTAGGCCTAGGCTTAGGCGTACTCTTAGGCTTAGGCTTAGTCTTAGGCTTAGGCCTAGTTTTATGCCTAGGCTTAGGCCTACGTTTAAGCCTAGTCCTAAGCCTGGCCTAAACCTATCGAATTAGATTCGTCCAGGCGGATCTGACTGATTCAGATAGAATATAAAAACTGCATTTTTTCATTCAAAATGTTAATTATTTTAATATGTACTAAGAATATGATTAGCGATAAGAAGTACAAAAAATTTTTGTTAAATAAACTCAAAAATTTGTATACTTCCTGTTCACTTTTTTTATGATCTGGAAGATATTGCACAAAATGAAAAGTAAAAAGCTGAACAAAAAATGCATTTTTTTCAACTTTGCACTTTTACTTTTGTGCAATACCCACTGCTAATGACCCTCAGATCCCATGTATGCCGATCCCCTAACATGCTTGTATTTCAGCCACTTGTCAGTGACAATCTTGGGAGGCTTAAAGACAAGTACCAAACCCCCCAAGTACCACAAATCAGCCAGTTTTGAGATTAAAGTTTTTTCGTATATAGGACCTCAAACGAACGGTACCCCATTTAAAGGGCAGTCCAGTAATTTACAACCATATGAAAAAATGATATATTCAGAAAGCTCATGAAAAATGGAGCATTGCATAAACGTCCCCCATATATAGAGCTATCTTTATAGAAAGTTTCGAATTGAGCGTTGAACGTTTAAGGGTACTTTGGGTACTTTGACTCCGCGAAAATATGGAGCTATATTGGCTCACCGCCAAAATCAAAATAATAGAGCTTGTACTGAATCATTTTGTACGAAAAAATATCTAGGTGAGAAAAAATTATAATTACTAAAATATGGAGCTATATTGCCTCATAAAATATTATGTATTTTCTTCCTATTTATATATCTTGTATAGATCAATGATTAGATTACCTATCACATAATATACACAGAAA
>OZJO01011332.1:0-13770 GCA_900406225.1 Acrobeloides nanus | reverse complement strand
GTTTCTGCAAAAAATGACTTTCAGGCCTCAAATACGAAGTTAGTCATAGGAAAATGGTTATAAAATTTTAAAAAATTAAGGAAATTTAACAGCTTTGTAATTTTTGCTGAATAGCTTCGTTAATTTTGCGAAAATTTGCTAATTTTTTAACGAAATCAATGGAACAAACTGATTTTCGGGTCCGAAGTTGGTACCTAATTTTTGACCTGTTACAACGAAGTTAGAGAGGGTGACACCCTCCCATTGAGCAGGTATGCCTCCCAACCAGAATCTTTGTAAGACTCACAAAAATGATCATGTTCCATTTTGATAGCTTGCAGCTAAAAAAATTGTATATGTTTAAAAAAGTGGATTTTCGATTTTTCGATCAAATTTTCGCAAAAAAATTTTTTATTTTTTTTCTAAAATAACCCGTGGGAGTTTTCTTATGCGAGAAATCGATTTAGCGCATTGAAAAATCTTGAAAACGCTTCCCTGACCCCAAATCAACCCAAAAAACCGGATTTTTTGCAATTTTTTATGGTTTGTTTTGGCTGATTTGGGGTCAGGGGGAAGCATTTTCAAGATTTTTCGATGCGCGCAATCGATTCCTAGCATAGAAAACCCCCCATAGAGTTATTAAAAAATTTTTTGGCGAAATTTTGGTAGAAAAATCGCAAAAATTCACTTTTTTACCCACCCTGTATATATTTTAGGGTATTCATGGATAGTTCGAAAACTTATTGCTGGTGCTTCGATAACAAAAGTTTTTGAAAAGTCAACCGAAGTTCCTGGTGCTTTTAACTATAGAATTAAGACTTTTGCCGGAAGAGATGTTAAGTGGGATAATATTCTCTTAAACCATGAACATGTTGGGAGATACGTCGACGGGTCTACACATAAGGTATAAGCATTTACAGTCAAGGAAAAATTCGGCACTACTAAGCATTAGCTGCCGCAAATGACAGGGTGCTAGTCGATATAGGGTCAAGAAAAAAATATTCAGACATCGGGAGTGCGTTTTTGGATTCCCCATATCGAAAAGAGGGATGATCCCCAGAGGGATGATTTTCGTCGAAAAATAGAAAATTTTTCGATTTTCTTGTCAATACACCCATACAGTGACGTAGCCAGAAATTTTTTAAGGGGGTATCAAGCCTTTTTTCTAAAAAACCACAAGGGAGACCCTTATGTTTTTGGGCCTTCGGCCCGTAAGGGGGGTACCAGTACCCTTGGTACCTCCCCTGTGGCTACGTCACTGCACCCATATCATTCCCTGAATCAGGGTCAGGGAAGAATTTTTACGCTTCGGGAATGCGCACAATCGATTCCCCGCATAGAAAAATCCCTATAGGGGTCATTTTTGAGAAAAAGAACTGGTCAAAATTCATGTAAAAATTCCGGGAACTTTTAGAATATCTCTTAGCCAAAAAGACCTATAAAAAATTCTGTTTTAGGTTGTCTACGAATATAACCCTGTTAATGGAGTGCTTAAAGAAACCCATGTAAATGTTAATAAGCCTAAAGAAAAGCAGGATGATTTTTCCTATATAAGACAAGGAGACTATCTCATCAATGTAGGAAAAAATTTTCTCTTGAAAAAATTCTCTCGAAAATTTTTAGAGATTAGAATATAATGGTGTCGTTGCAAGAAGATGGTATAAGAAAATAAAATAAAGAGATGATCAATTTTTTCTTTCTGTACATTTGACTCGTATAAAATTTTTAAAAGTTTTTTGCTTAACCCTCCGACGACTGAGCATATTTTTTATGCTTAAAAAGTTCATAACTTTTTAATTTCGAAGTCTTTTTTGATGCGGTTTTTTTTATTGGTGGACACATCCAATAAGGCTTATTTTCCACTAGTTTTTATAAAAAAATATTTTCAGAAAAAATTTTTTTCAGCGGTTTTACTAAAACCTTCATAACTTTTTTATTTTGATAAATCAACCAGTATAACATAGCATGGAAAATAGTAGAGGCTCTAATCTACAACATACAAAAAACCGCATATCAAAAAAATTTAACCCTGATTTTTTATGAATTTTTAAATATTTTTTAAATTATTGGGCAAAAACAATTCGCCGCTGGCCGGAGTCGAACCCGGCACCATAGCAATCAAAAACATGCGAGCATCCAATTGCGCCAACTGTTTATATTTTTAATTTGTTTATATTTTTACTACATTTTAGATAATTTTTAGATAAAATATTTAAAAATTCATAAAAAATCAGGGTTAAATTTTTTTGATATGCGGTTTTTTGTATGTTGTAGATTAGAGTCTCTACTATTTTCCATGCTATGTTATACTGGCTGATTCATCAAAATAAAAAAGTTATGAAGGTTTTAGAAAACCGCTAAAAAAAATTTTTTTTCCTGAAAATATTTTTTTATAAAAACTAGTGGAAAATAAGCCTTATTGGATGTGTCCACCAATAAAAAAACCGCATCAAAAAAGACTTCGAAATTAAAAAGTTATGAACTTTTTAAGCATAAAAAAATATGCTCAGTCGTCGGAGGGTTAAAAGTTCGCCGACTTTTTACATGAATTTCGGACCCGAAATTTTTCCCAAAAATGACCCACAGATGGATAATTTTATGTCAGAAATTAATTGATGCTTTTCCGAAAAAACTCTTTCCAAAACTCTTCACTGACCCTGAATCAGGAAATATGGTGGATGTATTGAAGCGAAAATGGACTACACCCACTACCATTACGGCAAAATTCTCTAAACAATTTACGGATGACATCATTGGTCTATTTCTTTTCGGGTTCTGATAGACTAACAACCCACACCATCAAAAGATCCATCATTAGGTAATATATAACCGGAGCAACGGACAATACCGGCTGTTCGAGTTGTCGACAGAAAGCCGGCTGTCTACGGTTTTTTCCATAGCAACGCTTTCACCACACGTGGAATCGATTTTGAGCATTGATAATGCATGCAAATGCTTGCAATAAATTCGTCGATTTCATATCAGTACACGACTCACCCTGATTCAGTGAAGCATTTTTCTCAATAAGAGTCACAGAAACATTACCATCATGCATCAGCAATGTGCGAAATCGATTTCCCGCACTTAAAAAACACTTAGGCAGACTTTTTGCGAAAATCGAATTTTAGTTTATTTCCCTTCAATAAATCTATCACATTCCCTGAATCAGGGAAGCAGCTCAAACAACATTGTCCATGATATTCGCCCGCCATATAAATGTTTATAACACAGTGGCCTTTTAATAAACTGACACATAAGAGAAAGATGAATAATTTATTGAATGTTTAGTTGGCCGATTGAATTTGGCGCGAAAAATCAGTCTCATGCAACACCATATAAAAATTTATCCATTCAACTCAATATTTTTCTGTCATTTAAAACTATGTAGACTTTTTTTCCATGATCGGGTTCATTATAGTTCCTTCTTTAAAAGTACAGGGTGACTAAAAAAGTGGATTTTTGTGATTTTTCGACCAAATTTTACCCAAAATTTTTTCATTTTTTTCTAAAATAACCCTATGGTGGTTTTTCTATGCGAGGAATCGATTGAGCGCATTGAAAATCTTGAAAACGGTTCCCTGATCCCAAATCAGCCCAAAAAATCGGATTTTTGAAATTTTTAAATGATTTTTGGACTGATTTGGGGTCAAGGGGAAGCGTTTTCAAGATTTTTCAATGCGCAATCGATTCCTCGCATAGAAAACCCCCATAGGGCTATTTTAGAAAAAAATTTAAAAATTTTTTAGACGAAAATTTGGTCGAAAAATCGCAAAAATCTACTTTTTTTAGCCACCCTGTAGCTTTGTATAAATTGATAAGATTATATACAGGGTAGTCGAAAATTTAGAATTTTTCAAAAAGTTTTCAAGAATTTTTTATTTTCACTAAAAGAAAAACTTTTCGAGAAATTGATTGCGCGCTTTGCCGAATGTTGAAAAACGATTTCCCAACCTCTTACCCAGAGAAGAGGTGTGTGTATTGAAGCGAAAATAGGCTAATCCAGGGGTATGGCAGCATTTTCAAGATTCGGTAATGCATTTAGTGCATAGGAAAATCTCATATAGAGTTAATTTAGTGAAATTTTTTTTAAAAACTTGAAAAATCGGAACAAGTTTCCCTGGTTCCCGCTACTTAACGTTGACTAAACTTGGCAAAAAAATTTTTTATTTTCTTCCGGAAATTACCTATTTAGGAGTAATTTTATGCGAGAAATCGATTGCGCGCACTCCCGCAATCTGAAAAATAGTGAAAATTCGTCAAAAACGACCACACAGGGATGAAGATGCAATTCGATTGTCTCGAGAAATGTTACCTCATGCATCCCTGCGTGGTCGTTTTTGGCGAATTTTCACCATTTTTCTGCAGTTTTCAGGTTGCGGGGGAGTGCGCGCAATCGATTTCTCGCATAAAATTACCCCTAAATGGGTAATTTCCGAAAGAAAATAAAAATTTTTTTGCTTAATTTAGTCAACGTTAAGTGGTGGAAACCAGGGGAACTTGCTCCGAAAAATCGTGCAAGAGGGTGTTGATCTATCACATCCGTTTTCCTTTAGATATTGGATGAAGCGATAGCATAAGGAATAGCAAAAATTAGTAAAATTATTTATGTCATGTGATCAAGGATCATCAGGCATTTCGGGGTCGAACGGGGGTCGTAAAAATCCGAACTTTTGCCACACCCTGTAAATGTGCACTACTAGAATTTTTCATTTAACTATCATTTTTTACAGACGGAACGTGTAAAGCATTGCAAACGTATTTGTAATTGCATCATAGTATTATTTTCTATAACTTGATTTAAGTAGTACTACTAAAGATTAGCGACCGCATTGAACGTGAATTTTTTCTCGATTTTTTTCTGAAAATGGCCCCTATGGGGGTAATTTTACACGAGGAATCCGATTTTTGCATTCCCAAAGCTCAAAAACACTTCCTTGAATTATAAAAATGCATCCCTGCGTGGTCGTACATGCTGTTTTTTATTGCTCCCACATTTGAAAAATTCGCCAAAAATCGAGCTTAAATCCGTTTCCATCGACCGATAGCTCAATCGAACGCCCTAATCACCGAATTATTTTTAGAAAACAAAATTATTGGAAAAATTTTCGATTTTTTTGCGAATTTTTGAAATGTGTGAGCAATTAAAAAACCGTGATTTTCACTATTTTTGGGCTAAACAATCGAAAATAAATTTTTTTTTCTTCAATAATTTTGTTTTCTAAAAAAATCCGGTGATTAGGGCGTTCGATTGAGCTATCGGACGATGGAAACGGATTTAAACTCGATTTTTGACGAATTTTTGAAATGTGGGAGCAGTAAAAAAACAACCTGTACGACCACGCAGGGATGCACTTTTATGGTTCAAGAAAGCGTTTTTGAGCTTCGGGAATGCAAAAATCGGATTCCTCGCGTAAAATTACCCCCATAGGGGTCATTTTCAGAAAAAAAATCGAGAAAAATTTTTTTCGAAAAAATTTACGTTCAATGCAGTCGCTAATCTTTAGTAGTACCCTTGATTTCGCTATAATATTCTTCTGTCGAAAAGTTTTCCTCAACTTTTGCATATTGCAAAATGGCGAACCACAATAAGATGGGTCTATTAGGTGCTATTAGTTACATAGTAGGAAATATAATTGGCTCAGGGATTTTTATTACCCCAACATCTATACTCGAAAATACAAATTCAGTAAGTTTTTTACGAGTAAAATTCTATGCATAAAATAGGTTGGATTATCATTAGTGATATGGGTAGCAGCAGCATTAGTTTCAATGATTGGCGCCTTTGTTTATGTAGAACTTGGTACAAGTATTCGGAAAAATGGCTCGGATTTTGCCTACTTTTATTATGCTAAATGGTGAGGCTTTTCTCAAAAAAATTCAATTTTAGGGGGCACCATTCATTTTTAAATTTTTAGTAAAAGTTAAATTTTTAGCATGAATAAATATCACCATCTTATTCAGCATGATCGATAACGCTTAAACGACATACATTTGTCGAAAATCGAAAAAATCAAATTTTTTTAATTTTAGGGGATAACCTTTTTTCAGAAAAAATTTATTTAAGGGGTCAAAAATTGAATGTTTTACAAAAATTACCCTATTTTTGGTGCCAAGAAGAATTAAATAATTATTTCTAGCTATTCTTCAAATCAAAACTCGTTAATTTTTTGTACTCGGCGGTTTTCGACCATGGGGAAAACGATGGCGATATTATTTTTTGTCAACAATTTTTGTAAAAATAAAAAATTAGGGGTTACCCCCTAAAATACAGGTCACTCGGCAATTATCTGCCATCGAAGTGCATTCGTGTAGGGCATGGTGTGTAGTGCACGAATATACCCCGTGATGGCAGTAAGAGTGGGGGTCCCTGTGGAGATATGGCATGAAGAAGACACATTCCTTATCCCCCTAAGGTTAAGGACCCCATATTCATTCTAGTTGATCTCTGGCTATACAAAGCCTAGGTCAAAAGTGTCAAGCTATGGACTATCTTCGGATTAAGACCTCTCAAACATATTTTACAGTTTGTTCGGTTTGCGTCTCTACACTTAGAAAAATTGAAAACAATTTTGGGACCTGAAAAATCTCGATTTTTTGTTTTGTTTTTAATTCTAAAAATCGAAGAGAGAGGTTTGGACAGAGATTCTTTTTTTGTTTTCAAGGGGAGTACACCATCTACTCAGATATGTGGCTGCTTTTGACCAAATGTATGTTCTCGTTTTTCTCGCTGACCATCTTTCCATGCAACACCCCTCCAAAATAGCGCTTTTTTTAATACGAAAGTCCAAAACAGGGTCGGGGTAGAAAATTTAAAAAATTTTTTTTTAATGACTCTCTAGGGATAATTTTATGCGAGAAATCGATTGCGCGCATTCCCGAACCTTGAAAACGCTTCCTTGACCCTGATTCAGAGAAGAAATTGGTGCATTGAAGCAAAAATCAACGTTTATATAATTCTCTTTACGTAAATAAATTGATTTTCACTTTAATACACTGATTTCTTTCCTGAATCAGGATCAAGGAAGCGTTTTCATGGTTCGAGAGTGAGCGCAATCGATTCCTCGCCTAGAAAAACCTAAGAATCGACGGTTTTCTCATAAAAATCCGAAAATGTTTGATTTTCGCTTCAATACACCGATCCCTTCCCTGAATCAGGGTCAAGGAAGCGTTTTCAAGGTTCGGGAATGCGCGCAATCGATTTCTCGCATAAAATTATCCCTAGAGGGTCATTAAAAAAAAAATTTTTTTAATTTTCATCAGAAATAGAAAAATTCATCAAAAATTGACAAATTTGCCAAAAATTGAAAATTCATCAAAAATTGAAAATTTTGATGAATTTCGATTTCTGATGAATTTTTCGATTTGTCAATTTTTGACGAATTTCTCGAGAAGTGCCGCTTCAATTTTTTACGAACTTTTTTCAATCCAATATTTAAGACAGAAATATTTTTTTCAAAAAAAATCCTTAACCACATATTTAGGTACCCAATAGCCTTTGCATTTATGGCAGTTGGATGTATCATGACTTATCCGCTTTCTACTGCTATACAAGCCGAAACATTTAGCGAATATTTTATTAAAGGCTTGAAAATTCAGTTCCAAAATAGTAATCATGAAAATATCGCCAAAAAGTTGATTGGCTTTTCTCTTATTTGTAAGTTTTTATCAGTTTTATCATAAAGGATCAGTACCAGCTTTTTTTTCGCAGGCAAAATCAAATCGACTCAGGTGGGATTCGAACCCGAGACTCATAGACTCGAATCTTGGAGCACTACCACTGAGCCAAGTTTACGATAAAAATTGTTTTTTAATTTTGCTTATAGTTTAGCATGAATTTTTTCTTTTTATAAATAAGATTCAAAATTTTTTTGGCAGTTTTCGTAAGTCGATGAAAAACAAAAATTTTAAAAAATTTTTCTTGTCAATACACAACTTTTATTGATTCAGGAACGAATTTTCACTTCGTTCATGTTTTCGCTGTAATACACAGATTTTTCAAAAATACCCAACTTCAAACGCGATTATCTCGGCAATGATAACGATTCAGAGGTTGCCGTAAAAACAAAAAATGCTCCATTTTTCATGAACTTTCCATAGTGTTTTTTCCGAGTGGACTGGTCCTGTAAAAAATCGGATTAGCGTCTATATGTAAAAAAAATCAATTTAGGGCTTCTAATGTACCTAAACTTCTTTTCCATTAAAACCGTCGTTTCTCGATTCCAAATTGTGGCAACTGGAGCCAAAATTCTAGCCATGGTAATTGTCATTTGTACCGGGTTCTATTTTCTCATCTTTAAAGGTAATTATATTTTGAAAGATGATTCAGAATGATTAAGGATTTTAAGATTTCCAGGCGAAACCCAACACTTCGAGAACATGTTCGAAAATTCTACTTATGCTCCGGGTAAATTAGTTAGTGCAATGTTTGCTGGGCTATTTTCATATGATGGATGGGATATTTTGAATTATGGAACTGAAGAGATTGAGAATCCGAGGAGGTATTGCAAATTAGACATTTCACGCAGCTGTGTACCATTTGATTTTTATACCACTGTTATACCTACTTCCATTTGAGCCCCCTACGAAATTAAAATGGCCCCACGCACAGTTCCCAAAATCTGGCACCCCTCTTTTCACGTATGTTTATAGGACTATGCCATTAGCTATAGTCATTGGAATGT
The DNA here is from genome assembly GCA_900406225.1 of Acrobeloides nanus. Taxonomy (NCBI): domain Eukaryota; kingdom Metazoa; phylum Nematoda; class Chromadorea; order Rhabditida; family Cephalobidae; genus Acrobeloides; species Acrobeloides nanus. The sequence goes on along the minus strand of OZJO01011332.1, from coordinate 5,110 downwards.
CGATGATTGCAATTTTCTATGTTACTATAAATATTTCTTACTTTACTGTTTTGACTATCACTCAAATCCAAAGTTCGGATGCTGTAGCTGTGTCTTTGGCTCAAGCAAAATTAGGTAAAGAGTATTAAAAAAACGTGCCACGAAAAAGGGCACATTGGGCAATTTGGGATGTTTTGAGCGATTTTTTTCAATTTTTAAATTTTCACCAAAAACGCTATAGGGGTTTTTTTCAATGCTATTTAGCCAGGCAACTTTTTTTGGGCAACTTTATCTGGGCAACTTTTTTGGGAAAATTTTATGGCTTAGAACTTAGGCTTAGACCCAAGCCTTAAGGCCTAAGCCATAAAGTTTCCCAAAAAAGTTGCCAAAATGAATTAAAAAGTTTCCAAATAAATAAATAAAGTTGCCAAAATAATAATAATTGGTTTTTTTGCCGAACTTTGAAAATCCTTCTCTGACCTCGTATTAGCCTATTTTCGCTTCAATACACACATCTCTTCCCTGACTCAGGGTCAGGAAAGCGTTTTCAAGATTCCGTAATGCGCGCAATCGATTTTTCACATAGAAAAATCCCCCTATAGGGTTATTTTGGTGAAAATTAAAAATTGAAAAAATCGCTCAAAATCGTATTCTTTGGTACCTTATACCTTGATTTTTAGGCAATTTCCAATATGTCATGCCATTTGCAATATGTATTCTCATGGTTGGCACACTTAATAGCACATTATTCACTGCTAGCAGGTAAATAAGAACTATATTTGGATTCTTTAAATGACCAGTCCTATCGGAAAAAGGTTGCCAATTTTTGTTGATATTTGGAAAGTTCATGAAAAATGGAGCATTTTTTTTTGTTTTTACGGTAAATTCTGAATCGTTGTCGTTTTTGAGATAATTGCGTACGAAGTTAGCGATTTTTAAAATTTTGTGTATTACAACGAAAACATGTACCTGATCATTTTTTCCCTGAATCAATAAAATCTGTATATTGAGAAGAAAATACTTCGAATTTTCAAAAATTCGAATTTTTAAAAAACGGAAATTCAAAATTTTCAAAAAACTTTTTTCCGACCAGACTGGCCCTTTAATTGATTAGCCTTTTAGATATTTGCATGCAGCAGCTCGTGCCGGTAATCTTCCATCTTTTATAAGTTGTACAAATAAATACCACGACAGTCCGAGAACGGCACTATTTTTCCATATTTTATTGGCCATGGCCTTCTCTTTTGCTGGAAATTTAGATCAGCTTGTAAAAATTTCCTTTTTGCAAATTTCTTCTTATATTTGGAGGTTTAGATCAATTACGAAGCATTCGCCGAATGGGCTCAAAGAGCTTTTACCATGTTAGCTTTGTTGTATATTAGATATTTGTAAGCGAGTCAAGAGAAAAATACTGTCAAAAGCAACCATTTTAGGCATAAGCCTGTTCATCCTGACGCCATACGTACGCCAATAATCATGCCGATATTATTTTTCGTCATTTGTGCTAGTTTAGTAAGATTTTAAGAAACACTCTCTTGAGCAGGGTTGGGAAATAGAATTATCCGGATCCGGAGAAACAGATTTCCCGGGGGAATTTTTTCCCTAGAATTACTTGTTTTGAAAAGACGGTTCTCAATTTGCAAGCCTCGGTGGTGCAGTGACCAAGCAGCGGCTTCGTGACCACAAGGTTGTGGGTTCGAATCCTCTTTGAGTCAATTTGCTCCAAGCGGGATTCGAACCCGTGATCTTGTGGCCACGAAGCCGCTACTTTGTCACTGCACCACCGAGGCTTGAAAATAGAGAAACATCTTTTCAAACCAAGTAATTCTCGGCAGATGCCAGTTGGTGAAAACGGCCAATTCATCTTCCGCCAATAAAAAATCTCGCAACCAAATTGACATATTCATTTCCCCCCTAATTGGTTATTTGTAGGTAGGCGTAAATATTGCTGAAAACTTCCAAATATCTGCTGTTGGCCTAGGAATTTTACTATGTGGCTTCATTTCATTCTACACTTTTATCTGGGAACGGTCACTCCCATCGGTTGTGTGGTACCAAAGAGTGTCTACATTCGTCAATGGTAAATTGACTACCATCTAACTTTTGAGGTCTTTCACATTTAGAAAAACTAGCCGTCGTTGCTCAAGTCCTCTTTAATGGTATGATTGATCGAGGCACTAGTGAAGAGGATGAATTTGCTGAATATGAACCTATCTTCCCTAATCCAAGTACCAGCGCTGAATAAAAATTTATTTTTGTTGTATCAGCTAGACTTATTATAACAAATTATAAACATGTGATATGAGTCAGGATTAGTGCCACGAAAATATATTTTTTAATTAGCCTATCTGTAGAGCACGAAATTCTGGGCAACTTTGGTCAATTAAGTTATTTCTATTTTTTGCTATCGGAACGATTTTTTTTGCTAAACATATCGTTTTAGCCTCTAATCTTTTGATTAAACAAGATTCCGGCTCTCAACTTTAAAGACCAAAACCTCAAAAAACGAGTGGGCTTATATTTTTGCACAGGGGGTTATTCCTCGCATAAATTATCCATATATGGGTATTTGCAGAAAAAAATTCGGGCCCAAATCACAAAAAGTGCAAAGTTGTTTGAATCACCATGTATATTTTTGAATCCATGGCAACAAAAAAATGGAGTCCGTTCCAATAAGGGACGGACTCCATTTTCGTAGGTATTCTTGCCCAAATGAAGCGAATTAGTAACGTAAAGAAATGTATCTCTTGTACAAAGTGTAATCCTGACCATACATGGGCAAGGGGGGTAGGCTGGTAAATCGAAAAGCGACACGTTTGACGACTAAAAATCCTAAAAGTGACACGTTTGACGACCTTTTTTGGCCGTCGAAAACTGAAAAATTCGTAAAAAATCGAAAAATTCATAAAAAACCCTTTGGTTTTTTTGCTGTATATTTTTTTATAAAAGGGACACGTTTGCCGAAATTTGAAGAGACACGTTTGCCGAAATTTGACGTGGCTCTTTTATCATACAGCATTTTGATGAAGTAGTTGTTGATTTTTTTTTAAAGAAGTACGGTTTGTTGCGCCTTAGTTCCTTGGCATGTGGTAATCATAGAAACAAGTGGTCGCTAACTATTTGGATCACCCGGAAGAGGAATTATATCGGAATTTAATTTATCTTCAAACATCCGCCAATAAAATGTGGAATAAACTCTTAATTGTTTGCCTGATTTGCAATTTAGTTTAATTATTGGGGCGAAAATCTGTTCTTCAAAATTGTTAGAGTGTGTGCACCGTCCCTTTAAGAAAAGTCAGAGGCGATCCATTCACAATTTATTAACATTATAATTCGTCATTTGAACGATTTCGTTATGATTATATTTTTAAAATTTTTGGAGCATCATGTTTTTCTGTTTATATTTTAGTCAGAATGACTAAACGATAATAGTGCAACTACTGCCTCACGTCATTGGTGTTTGTTGTTGTCCTTGTTTTTGTTCATTTTCCTCTTCCAATCTCTCTTTCGACATAGAGTTTCACAATCTTTATAATTATTAAAACATACAATCTGCATTTTTTTATTTCTTTCACCGGTTATATAAAGAACTTTTTTGATCTCCCAAACAGATTTTTTCATTTGCGCTGGAGTATTGCGTTTGTACAGTATGTTAGAAAATTTATTCCCTACTTTCAAAAGTTCGTCAAAAATCGAGTTTAAATCCTTTTCAGTCGCCCATAGGCTCATTCGATTGCCACGATCACGGGATTTTTTTTTGCAAAAAGTTTTATTGAAAAAGCTTTTAATTTCGATTTTTTAGAGAAAAAATACCAAAAATTAGCACTTTTTGTGGTATATTGAAGCGAAAATCAAACATTCTCGGATTTTTATGAGAAAACCGTCGATTCTTGAGTTTTTCTAGGCGGGGAATCGATTGCGCGCATTCCCGAACCTTGAAAACGCTTTCTTAACCCTGATTCAGGGAAGAAATCAGTGCATTGAAGCGAAAATCAAACATTTTCGGATTTTTGCTTCAATGCACTGATTTCTTCCCTGAATGAAAAACTCAAAAAAGGCTACTTTGTTTCATACGGTTTTTTCCACGGCGATAATTTTTTCACAAAAAGTGATGTTCTACAAAGGTGATCGCCGTGATCTCAGGAATTGAACGAGAGAAAAATAAGCCTAAACAGATTTAAAATGGTCGAGATAATGCCTTATAACGAATGGGTATCCATCCGGAAAGGTACCTTAATGAGGTCAAAATCAAAAAATTCCTTCAGATTCGTGTCCGCCGTGGCCNCGAAAAACCCAAAAAGTGCTAATTTTTGGTATTTTTTCTCTAAAAAATCGAAATTAAAAGCTTTTTCAATAAAATTTTTTGCAAAAAAAATCCCGTGATCGTGGCAATCGAATGAGCCTATGGGGACTGAAAAGGATTTAAACTCGATTTTTGACGAACTTTTGAAAGTAGGGAATAAATTTTCTAACATACTGTATTTTGATTTCAACACATTGAAGTCAGCAGCTATTTTTTAAACCTTGAACGCGAAGAATTTCAAAGATATAAACTGGGAGCGAACGGCTCACAGCGCTCGTGGTAAATATAGATTGGAACAAAGCTCGTCGTTCGGCCTTGCTCATCGAGTGTTTTATGTGCACTTCAGTCATTTCAGAGTATTATATGGGCTCTACGAATTCTCGCTTTTTAGCCATTTTTTAATTCTTAAAGGGGAGTACCTTTTATGTCCGGATAGAAAATTTTAAAAAAGATCTTTCTAGAGGTAATTTTATGTGAGAAATCGATTGCGCGCATTCCCGAAGCTTGAAAACATTTCCCTGCCCCTGATTCAGGAAAATTAATATAAGTTTTATTTTCGCTACAATACAAGCACTAATTTCCTGAATCAGGATCAAGGAAGCATTTTCAAGATTTGGGAATGCGCGCAGCCGATTCCCCACATGAAATTACCCCCAGAAATATGATTTTGATTTAAAAAATTTTCAACTTTCGCTTCAATACACACATCTATTTCTCTGAATCAGGGAGGCTTTTCAAGCTTTGGGAATGTGCGCAATCGATTTCTCTTATAAAATTAGCCCTAATAGGGTCGTTTTTGAAAAAAATTTCCGGATCAAAACAAACATG
>OZJO01011325.1:0-10059 GCA_900406225.1 Acrobeloides nanus | reverse complement strand
GGTATTAAAGGTGTTGTGGTTGTCCTAAATATTAGATGTACAGGGAGCCTCACAAATTGGCATTTTTACTATTAAAAATTTTTTTTAAGTTTTTCATTTTCACTAATAACCCATAGGGGGTTTATTTTTTTCTAAAATTGAAATTTTGGAGCTAGTGGCGAATGCATACCCACAAAGGCACAAATTTTTATGAACACTTGAAAAATGTCCCTCAACCATCATTTATTGTTTTTTTGTGTCCTATGTTGAGATACGGCGCTCGAAAGTTGAGCACCTTTGACTTTGTGCTGTATTTGAACCCTCACAGTAAAAGCTCGATAGCTCAGCCAGTTTAAAAGATTTTTAAATACGGTTTTTTTTATATTTTATAGGTATGATATTGAAGTAAAATTTTGTAGAACACCATATTTTTCTGCGAGCTACTTCCATGGAGATAGATCGATTTTAATGATTTTTTAGTGATTTTTCATACCCCCAAAATTGCTGTGGCTTGACTTTGTTGATTTTTATTTTCTAAAAAATAGTTTTCCAAACACAAAATCAGGCAAAAAGAAATGTTCGCCACCCCGGATTTGAACCTACACCTTCAGAATGGAGTCTAAAAAATCCGCAACTCGGTATTTGCGGAAAAAACAGGCTTTAAAAAGTTCAATTCTAATTATAAAAGCAAAAATTCAATCCTAACATAGTGGAAAAATCATTCACTTTATTATAAGTCCATATAGAGCATTTTCGGGTTCAAAATTCATGAAAAAATCACGAAAATTCCACTTTTTTTGGGACACCCTGTACATTGAACTTTCTAAGGATCATATATAAAAAACAAACTTTGTAGGTAGTGTTGTAGAAGATTCCTTATCTGTACTATCTGTATCTGTACTAGTATTTGTTGTTTCAAATTCGAATTCCGTTTGTACTGTCTCATTCATCGTAACACTAGCCAATGTCGTCGTCGTTATAATCTCCGGAGGCGGTGTGGGCTTCAAAGTCGGATGAGTAACAGCATCTGGATTTAGCTCATCAATCAATTCATTCCACCCGAATTGGATTCTCGGATAAGCTGATGGTTGTGGCGTAGTAATTTTAACTTTCGGATCAGCTTCGGGAAAATTGGGATCTGGATTTTGGGAATCTGAGGCTTGAGAGAATTGCTCAGCAGGAGCAGCTACACCAAGATTCGAGTCGGAGACTGATAAAGCTGGGACTTGGACTTGTTCAATCGGCTCGTTGGGAATTGGTGAAAATGTAGTGGTGGATATTGATCCATGCACGGCTACGGTGGTGCCGAATTTTTCATAGGTTCGAATAAAGCCATTGATCTGGTCACTTCGGACTCGGAATGGGCGCAAGTTGTTTTGTCTGAGGATTGGTTTGACCTTAAATGGACATTTTTGATTGACGAACCCACCATGGTCCTTTTTCGGGGGCCTATACTTAGCGTTCCAGATACTTTTTTTGTCAAAATTTGATTTTTGGCCAAAATTCAATTTCTACACAATCTGACGATAAAATGTCTTATTTTTTAGTTTTATAATATCTGCCTTTTCGCTTCAATACATTTTCCCTGAATCAATGCATGATGTGCAGAGGGTTTTAGAGTGTACAAGCTCAGATTCTGACTTATACTCAGTCTATTATCATTCCCCGTCCTTACCTGTTCCTTTCTTGTTCCTACCAATTTATCTTGAGGATTGACACGTACAACTCCCTCGTGGATAATCCTTTCTTTTTGGCCAAAATTCGATTTTTTGTGCTAAAATTCGATTTTTTTGGGTCAAAATTTGATTTTTTGGCCAAAATTCAATTTCTACATAATCTGACGATAAAACGTTTTTTTTGTCAAAATTTGATTTTTTTGTGGCAAAATTCGATTTTTTAGTCAAATTTGATTTTTGTCTAAAATTCAATTTCTACACAAAATCGTCCTTAAAACGTCTTATTTTTTAATTTTATGATGTCTGGCTTTTCGCTTTAATACATTTTCTCTGAATCAATGTGTGATGCGCCGAAGGTTTTCGAGTATACAAGCTCGGATTCTGACGTACCTTATACCCAGCCTATCATTCCCCTCCCTTACCTGCTCCTTTCTTGTTCTTACCAATTTAGCTTGAGGGTTGACACGTACAACTCCCTCGTGGATAATCCTTCTGACAGGTTTTTCAAAGCCAAAGCCTGTCAACGGAGCTTGCGGCAGATCGTGCTGTCTTAGAAACGGGGTTGGGGTCATCAATGGAGCTTGTGGAGCAAAATTAGCTGGTGGGGGTGGAGGTGGCTGTTGAGGCTGGAATTGTGGCTGATTTTGGAATTGTGGCTGATTTTGGAATTGTGGCTGAGGTTGGAATTGTAGTTGAGGTTGGAATTGTGGCTGAGCTTGGAATTGTGGTTGAGGTTGGAATTGTGGCTGAGGTTGGAATTGTGGCTGAGGTTGAAACTGCGGGAGCTGAGTTGGTGGTGGTGTTTGTCTACTCAATACCACAAACTGTTTTCCATTGTTATCATGGAAGATGTTCAATTTAGTTCCAGCTTCCAAGGCAATAGGTTGATTGAAGAGATGATGAGGTAGAGGTTGTTCTTGTTGAGGAATCTACAAATTTCGGCCTTTGTGAAGAAGAATTTTTTTCAATCTTACTATCGGTTGTTGAGGGACTTGGAACGTTTGTTGTGGGGGCGGTGGTGGAGGAGGTTGGAAGACTTGTTGACGTGGTTGTGGAGTTGTTCCAAAACGAGGGAGAGGCGGTGCTGGAGGCAGAGTAGATGGTAGATTTTGTTGTGGTTGGAAATTTTGCTGCTGAGGTTGAAATTGAGGCTGGTCAGTTTTTTGAGGTGCTAAAAAGATATATATACACAAAATAGTTAGGATTTGGGAAAAAGCTCAAGCCTAAGCCCAATCTTAAACCCAAGCCTAAACCCAAGCCTAAGCTAAGCCCAAGCCTAAGGCCAAGCCTAAGCTTAAGCCTAAGCCCAAGCCTCTTGTATAGCTAAACTATATAAGACATATACTTGATTTTGGAACTTCTTTATTCACAGTTGTGATAATCTTTTGGGCACCCAACACGTCAAGACTCTTCTCTTGCTGGCTGGCTTGAGGCAGATCCCGTTGTAAGGAATTCGTTTCAATGCCCGGAGGTTTTGTAGTAGTCTCTCCCAATTCATCAATATCTTTATATTCAGCGTCAAGTTCTTCTGCAGTCATTAGTTTTGGGCTGCTCGTTAAGGCAGGCGCAGCAGTTGATGTGGATGGGAGAAGTTTTGGTAGGATTGAGAAACCTTCGCGTTCAATGGTCTCTCGAGAGTTTTCTGAGTATCTAAAGTTTTTGTTCAAATAAAATTTTTCGCCCTGGCGAGATCGAACTCTCAATCATTTGAGTGCAAGGTGAGACGTTCGCCACTTCACCATGATCGATGACTTTTTCCTTTAGGCGCGAAATGCCTTATACTGTATATCTTACCTAATCTGCACATGTCTAGGTGGCGCACCTTGATCCAAAACAAGGTCTGTATCTTCAACTGTTGCATTTTGAGGCGTAACGCTGCCTGATTTTAAGCTTGTTCTAGAAATCACATTTTGCTTTAAAGGTGCCTTCCCAGATAGGATATCTTGCAAAACTAGAGTCCTTTGTTGATTCGATAGTGACCCATTTCCAACCCCAATCGCCTTGGGAGCTGTATTTGCATCAGGCTTGACGTTAGCCCCTTGGGGTTGGCTGCCAGGTCTTCGTCTTTGTTTCTTAGGTCTCTTGGTCCTTGGTCTTCTGGGGCTACTTGTTGTAACTTGTATGGTCTGTTTAGGGACTTGGATTTGTTTAAAGTTGGCTGGCAGCTGGCTAAAGTTCGCTGGTAGTTGACCAAAATTCTGAGCTGTGGTAAAATTTTCTCCCCTCTTAGGCAAAATTTGAGGTTGTCCAAGTATAGCCTGTCTTTTTGTCCGTTTAGATATGCCATTTTTGCGACTTAGTGGGCGGTGGTCATCTTGGACGGTGACGACGGTAGCCTGAACTTGTTGTCTCCTTCGCTTCAGCTTCTTCTTTCTTGGTCTTACTGGAACTTCTGGGAAGAAGAAACCACCGGTATTGTCAAGAATTGCTTTGTTCTAAAATTCTCGCTTCGATAAACGTAAATTTCAAAAAATGGTTTCTTGCTGTCCAAAAAAACATACTCATAAACTCTGTTTCATGATTCAAAAAAGTTGTGCACGCATGGCTTAATGGCTCACTGCGCACCAAAATGCCGAAAAGGTTTGGACTTGTGCTTACGATTGGGCTTAGTCTTAGGTTTGGGCTTAGGCTTGGGCTTAGGCATGGGCATGGGCTTAGGCTTAGGCTTAGGCTTAGGCTTAGGCTTGGGCTTTGGCTTAGACTCAGGCTGAGGCTTAGTCTTAGGCATGGGCTTAGACTTGGGCATGGGCTTGGGCTTAGGCATGGGCTTAGGCATGGGCTTAGGCTTAAGCTTGGGCTTAGACTCAGGCTGAAGCTTAATCTTAGGCATGGACTTAGACTTGGGCTTGGGCTTAGGCTTAAGCTTGGGCTTAGATTCAGGCTGAGGCTTAGTCTTAGGCATGGGTTTAGACTTGGGCATGAACTTAGACTTGGGCTTAGGTTTAGTCTTGGGCTTAAACTTAAGCTAGAAAAATTTAAAGTTTGAACGTGATAAGTGTCACACAAATAGTGAACTAGCTCCAATAGCAGTACCAGAATTTGGTTAGAGTAGGGGGCCACCCTCAAAATCTCATCAAGTCCTCAATGGTTAAAATTTTCAATTTTTTCAGGAACGAGGGAGAGGAGTGTAGTCCCTCTGTTTACGTCATTGGGCTTTGGGGAACACGACTACTTCTAGCTAGTTAAAAAAAATTAAAATTCTACTTGTAAAACTGAAGTATCAATATTATTTGCAATAATTTTTCTTTTCTTTTGAACCTGTCCATCTAATATTTTCCGCTCTGGAAAAAATCCATGTCCGTTAGTTACATCTATGTCTAGACGACGAGGTTGATTTTGGGAATCTTCTTGCTCCAAATCGATATGCTCTTGGAGAGGATTTTCCTCAAAATTGAATGATTCTTGATCATGCAAATGTATGCTCGTTGTGTTGGTATTAATTTTCTTGACTTTAACCGACCATGAACCAGGTTCTCCTGTGACTGCGGCTTCTTGGGTTTGTTCTTGAGTAGTTTCTGGGATTTCTTGAGTGGTGGTGCTAGTTTCTAGAATTTCTTTTGTTGTGATAATTTCTGGAGCTGTTTCAGTTGTTGTGCTAGTTTCTGGGAATTCTTCGACTGTGGTGCTGGGGGGTATTGTAGTGGTAGTAAAAATGGCTGGATCGGTGATCAAATTTTCTATCGTGGATTTAGCTCTTCTCGAAAAAGTCGGGGCAAAAGTTGTTGTTTCGGTCGTAGTTTGGGTCGTTGTGGTTGTTGTAAGAAGAGTGGGAAAAGTTTCAGAAGTTGTGGTGATCGGTGTTTCTGGAGCTAAAAATTATAGGTTGGACCATACATGGGCAAGGGGGAGGGGCGTAATGTACCAAAAATTATCCCTGTTGAGGTTGGTATAATGCCGAGCTTTCTACAAAAAAAGACTAAAACAGAGAACCGGGTACTTTGGACCCGGTTCTCTGTTTTATGCCACCTATAAGCTTGGTTGGAAGAACTCACAACAGTTCTGGGATGTTACTACTAGGCAAAATCTTTTGGCCTCAAATGGGGTTTAAACCAGCCTTGAGGGACCTGAGACAAGCCCAGTACCACCGAACCATGGGAACATTGAAGTAACCGATTCATGTGCGATTTTTGTCAAAAATCGCATTATTGGCAAAAAAAAGACTAAAAATGGCATTTTGGGCCAAAAAATTGAATTTTTTCAATTTTTGGCGAATTTTTATATTTTTGACGAATTTTCCAATTTTCGATTTTGACGAATTTTTCAATTTTTGACACATTTTTTCGATTTTTTGCGAATTTTCCAATTTTGACGAATTTTTCAATGTTTGATGAATTTTTCAATTTTTGGCGAATTTTTATATTTTTGAAGAATTTTCGATTTTTTGCGAATTTTTCAATTTTTGGCGAATTTTTATATTTTTGAAGAATTTTCGATTTTTTGCGAATTTTTCAATTTTTGACGAATTTTTATTTTTAAACGAATTTTCCAATTTTCGATTTTGACGAATTTTTCAATTTTTGACGCATTTTTTCGATTTTTTGCGAATTTTTCAATGTTTGATGAATTTTTCCATTTTTGTCGAATTTTTCAATTTTTTGGCGAATTTTGGTGAAAAATCGTAATAGGGGACCCGCCTTCGGCCCTCGTGTCTGTCTGCAAATTTTTTTCTTCGGTGTGCTCATTTTGGCCTGCTGGTGATCCCCTCTCCCCAAAATTCAGCGCAGTACACATATGTCCCTGAATCAGGGTCAAGGGAGCATTCTCATAGCTTGACAAAATTTTGTATACTGTATACTATTTTTTAAGGCGGAATTTTTTCATACTCTACCTATTGTCGTTGAAACGCTGTTTAGCCTTCCCGGTGGAATTTCCGCCGATCGGTCGGGAATTTCCACAAATTCTTGATTCTCAAATGAATGGATTGACACCTTCTTTCCGTTTATATCAACCCCATGCTCTTCGAGTTTCATCTCTTCTTCCATATTAGCTCTATCTGCAGCTTCAGGCTTGAGCTCATGTTCATCAGCGACATCCATAAAAATGTCTTCGTGATGAACCAACTTTGTCAAAACTTCCGACACAAATTCATCTTTTGGAAAATGTGAATTTTTGGGTAGTGGAAGCTTGTCGTCAAGCATTGAAGGATGGAAATCGGAACTGATGACTTCGTAGTCGGAGTCAGGTAGTTTTTCGGGGTTTTTCAGGGAAGTGATGTCTTCGACGCCTCGCTTTCCTCGTTTTCCTAAAGTTTATTTTTTAATTGATATAAACTCGAGAGAACATTTTTTATTTTTACGAAAAATTCGAAATCGTTAACGTTATCGAGATAATTGCGTGTGAAGTTTCGGCGTGTATTACAACGAAAACGTGCACATCAATATCATTTCCATGATTTAATTTTAAAAAAGTTGATGATTTCTATTTAATCGATTGATTAAACAAGGCATTGTGTAATGGAAAGTAAGCCTAAGCCCAAGCCTAAACCCAAGCCTAAGCCCAAATTTTGTGCTGTATAAGATGGCATCAACTCTCCAAAAAAGGGCTGGTCCTTTAAAGACTGGACATTTACAGTAAAATTAATTTGTGCAATCATTCTATCTACCACTACTTTAGCAACTATTATCTGGTTTAAAGAATTACCGGCGATAATCCGAAAGTTTTTCGAATTTTTCATTTTCGCTTTAATACACCCACCCCTTTACTGAATCAGGGAAGGGGTTTTTTAACCCTTGGTCTTAGGCTTAAGCTTAGTCTTGGGTTTAGGTTTAGGCTTAGTCCTGGGTTTGGGCTTAGGCCTGGGCTTAGACTTGGGCTTAGGCTTAGTCTTGGGTTTGGGCTTGAGCTTAGGCTTAGTCTTAGGTTTGGGCTTAGGCTTAGGCTTAGTCTTGGGTTTAGGCTTGGGCTTGGACTTGGGCTTAGGCTTAGTCTTGGGTTTAGGCTTGGGCTTAGGCTTGCGCTTAGGCTTGGACTTAGGCTTGGGCTTACTTTCCATTACACAATGCCTTATAAAATTCTTTAAAAGCTTAAAATAATGTTTGGTTCGGAAATGCGCGTAATCGATTTTCCTGACCTAGAAAAGCCCCTGGGGTAGACAATTTCGCAAAAATTCGACGCAACGCACAATAACCGGGAAATTATTGATCAACCCATTATTAAAAATAAAAACTTCGCCAAACCTCTCAACGATGACATCGTAGTCGTTCTTTCCAACGGATTTTTCTCTACTGTCAAAAATATCGTCTTAGCCAAATCTGGCTCTAGCTGATCCACTGAGATCCTGTGCTCCTCACCAGCATTTTGCGGCGCATCTGGCAATTCTGATGGGGTTTCTTCTTCTATTTTTGAACTAGCGTATACCCCAAGCAAAAATGTCAAAAATACCAGCCATCGATATTTCATCAAAAATTTTCAATTTAACAAATAAAATGGGTTGTTGCATAAGCAGTGTGGGCCAAAAAATACATCTAGAATCGGCATTTTTCGCTCGCTTTTGATAAAAAATTTTTTAGCAGTAGGCAAGACGGTACGTTGAATAGATCCGATCAGTCTTTTTGAGCGTAACTCATGTTTTCGTGTCAATATCGAGAAATTTTCAACAAAAAATTCGGATTTCAAGGTGTAGCCTTATTTTAAAAAGTTGATATTTGCTATAGAAGTCGATTTTTGATCTTAGAGGGTTTTTCTAGGTGCTGAACAAGAATCCGGTACTATTTTTTGTTCTAGATCTTAATAAGGATACACCGTGAAACTCAACTTTTTTTGAAAAAGTCTCGATATTGACGCGAAAGCATGAGTTACGTTCAAAAAAACTGATTGGATCGTATTCAAGTGCAAAAAATTTAAGCACAAGGGGAGTCGAACCCAGACTATTGGTGTCTTAGACTGCAGCATTTGCACTGAGCCATGCTCGCTTTGAATTAATTGGTTTTAAATTTAATCATATAAAGCCAAAATAAATTAAAACGCTCATATCTCTACGACGTATTGACCGTCGGGAAAAATTTTTGTGGCTTTTTACATTCACACCATGGGTAAAAAATTGTGATATGTTTGGTCAAAATCGGAAAAAATTCATACCCCTTCCTTGTTAGGTTTGGGCTTAGGCTTGGCTTAGGCTTAGTCTTGGGTTCAGGCTTGGGAGAAATCGAAAAAAGTTCCCTGAAAAAATTTGTATTGAAAACGAGCGAAAATGCCGATTTTAGATGTATTTTTGGGCTGATAATACTTATCGAACAACCCAATAGAAAAAAGTAAGATGACAAATGTTTTGGGGAGAAAATAATAAAAAGCTTAATAAGGGGATAAGCGAGCTTTCCATGAACAATATAGAGAACCTAGCAATCAACTCAAATACCCGTTTCATTGTTTTACCTTGAAAGAGAAACCCGTTTCGAACGACTTGTGTTGAACGTGTCAATTAATGACCAGGATTACGCAACTGCGGTTAAATTGCAATCTTGTAGTGTGGGCCGGAAATTTGTGAGATAACCGAAAATCTTTTTTTGTTTATAGCCTTTTCAAAGGACAACCCAAAAAAAGTTGGGCTACATGGCGTAGAGGCAAGTGATGCAAAGTCCATCTTGGTGCTTCGTCGGTCAAGTTCGATCCCAGATGAGAAAGAAATTTTCTTTTTATCGAATCGAAAAAGTTGAAAAAAGTAAAATGCAAAAAAATATGGCAATGTGGAGACCCTTGTTCATACGTCGCAGAAAATTTTTCCTCCAAAAACTAATGACAGGCCAAAATTTTTCATTTAAAGGACCAGTCCACTCGGAAAAAACGCTATGTAAAAATTATATATTCAGAAATTTCATTAAAAATTGAGCATTTTTTGTTTTTACAGTAAATTCTGAAACATTATAGTTTTTGAGATAATTGCGTTTGAAATTGTACATGTTTTCGTTGTAATACACAAACTTTTTTGAATTTTTTGCGGAAAAATTGATTTTTGCATAGATTTTTTGTAATTTTCATAAAATGAACATTGTATTAATTTTTTATAGTTAAATGAGACGAACAAAATGACACCAAAATTATCCCATTTGAAAATTGTTTTGGGTTATTGAAACGAAAACATGAATCAAGTTTTCGTTTCAGTAACGCAAAACAATTTTCAAATTGGATAATTTTGGTGTCATTTTGTTCGTCTCATTTGGCTATAAAAAAATTGCTACAATATTCATTTTATGAAAATTGAAAAAATTGATTTTTCCGCAAAAAATTCTAAAAGTCTGTGTATTACAACGAAAACATGAACAATTTCAAACGCAATTTTCTCAATAACTACAACGATTCATAACAAGCCGTAAAAACAAAACATGCTCCATTTTTCATGATATGAAAAAGGATCTTGTTAGACACAGTTGCACAGACCCCGGTCGAAAATTTTTGTTTTTATTTTTTT
>OZJO01011323.1:0-11137 GCA_900406225.1 Acrobeloides nanus | reverse complement strand
GGGGGGGGGTTGTGAGACGGGGGAGGTTGTGGGGGGAGATGTAGGATGTGGGTCAGAAGGTCGACAAATTGAGGATTGATAGTCGAAAAGTAGGTTGCTTGGAGCAGTATATTTATTTTTGGGAAAAAATATTTTTTAAATTTGCCAATCTTTTTTTTGGTCATCAACTTTTCGACCCCATCGGGAGAGGGACCAAATGAGGGGTTGTGGATTTTTTTGAAAAGTTCACCTGGGGGGGGGCTGCCCATGTATGCCAACAAGCCAATCGATAAATCGAGTACTAGCGGCACAGTGCAATTGCTCGTGAAAAGGTGCATAAATAAACATGCCAACGACGTAATTAGCTCCATATAAGAAACAGATGGAAAACAATCGTTCTTTTTTGAAGAATGAGTATTTTTGTAGTTTCCTTTCACGTCATGTTTGATGTTAGTGCGGGTGTATGCTGCACCTGCATTACGTGTTTACCATGATAGGACTCAACTTTTATGCTCTACAAGATGGTGAAAATGAAAATTTTGAAAAAAAATTTTGACGATGAGAGAAGACGATTGACACCAAAATCATCAAAATCGAAAAAAAATTTTTTAATTTTTCGCACACGTGAATTTTACATGCACGTAAAAAGTAAAAGTTGCTCGAAAATTTTTAAAAAATTCAACTTTTTACACTTTTTAAGTGTGTTTTTTGGTGCGCCCATATGCCCTTTTGTGTTTTTTTACAAGAAAAATCGTCCTACAGTCAACTCTCGATTAACATCTCAATTTAGTGACCCCTTTTCGAGAATTTTCCCGCCAACACGACCACACAGGGATGCGTTGCAAAGTATAAATACCAGGGTTGGGAAATAGAATTATCCGGATTTATCCGGATCCAGGGAAATTGGATAAATCCAGATTTTCTCAAATTTTGGGGAAATCTTTTTCCCCAGAATTACTTGAAAAGACGTTTCTCCATTTTCAAGCCTCGGTGGTGCAGTGACAAAGCAGCGATTTCGTGGCCACAAGGTCGCGGGTTCGAATCCGGCTTGGATCAAATTTGGATTTGAACCCGCGACCTTGTGGCCACGAAGCCGCTGCTTTGTCACTGCACCACCGAGGTTTGAAAATGGAGAAACGTCTTTTCAAACCATATAATTCTTGGTAAAAAGATTTCCCCAGAATTCCCCCGGGGAAATTTGAATAAATCCGGAGAAATCCCAACCCTGATAAATACAGTCAAACTCTAATTAGTGACACCCTCCCTCCGATTCGATTTAGGAACCCCTCCCTGGGGGTGTCACTGTACTACATTAAACGTGTAATGACGTGTGTTGTTATACAGACGATCTCGAGAACATAGGTGACACTAAGACTCCATGTATGGAAGTTTGACTGTAAAAGCACAAATTCATAAAATTGCATTAAAGAGAAGATGAAAAATAGATTGTTTGTACCAAATAAAAAGTGCCTCATCACCGGAAAAGGTGTCCATTAATGAATGCATAAACTCGACGCAATTTACGCCAAATTCATTTCCTTTTTGTTAGACTGAGTGGGTTAAATTTTTAAGGGAAAAAATAGGAATTAAACACCTTGAGACAAAATAGCTAATAGAAGAAAAAACAATGAAATAATAGTCCGTGGCAACCATCCAAAAATGAGTGAAAGCAGACAAGCTCAATTCATAGATAAAGGAGGGCCGGCGAAGCTCATTCTCAAACCGACGTTTTTGCCCATTGTTGGCCGTGAGAATAGTGTGGTTGGAAGCCGGTCGAAAACATGGCCATGAGGAAAAACTCTAACTCTGACGCTCCCAACGGCGGGAAGCGAGCATATATATTTTTGAACCAATGAGAAAGAAAGAGAATAGCAAAACTAACCCAAAATGGCGCCTTCTTCATTTTGGACCTCAAAAAATGGCTCGACCGCTTTCGCATATTGATCTCGGCGGACTAAATTGTCTTCTGCCACCAAGGTGTACGCAAAATGAAATATACTCAAGACATTAATTCAGACTTCCAAAAAAAGCCACAAAAAAATACATTCCGTATTACTTATGCATTGCTAACGCTATTGGCTTGAGAAATACTGAGTGTTTCAAAATAAAGGGAACACCTGGAAATTTTTATTTTTATGCATGATTTTCTTCTTTTTTTAAAGCGTCTCTTAGCTTTCTTAGTTCAAAAATGAAGGAATTCAGACCTGATAGGCTTAGGCCTAGTTTTGGGCTTAGGCCTAGTTTTGGACTTAGGCCTAGTTTTGGGCTTAGGCTTAAGCTTAGGCCTAAACTTAAGATTAGGCCTAGTCTTGGTCTTAGGCTTTGGGCTATTATTAGAATGCATCAAAGAGGTATTCCGAAACGAGAAATTTCAAGACTTCTGAATATTCCGTTGACGACATTGTTCAAAGATATTAGATATTAAGCGATAAAAAATTTTAAGAAAAGGCAAAACTTTTGGACAGCAACGAGAGTCGAACCCTAGACCGTCAGGTCATTAGTCTGCAATCAATCCACTGAGCTACCCTGGGATCATTTTTTTACTTATATAGTAGTGCATATTTTTTATCTCCTCGAGATTAGAATAATAGTAGCTAATTTTGTTATTTCTAAAAGGTTATCAGGTATGCTCTTTCAAAATATATAGGACTTTTAAAAAAATTCATGCGTCACTTCGTGCATGTCCTTTATAAGTCAAAGTAGTAAAGCAAACGATCTTATTGCTCTTTTGAACGAAAATTAGTTAACAAAACTTCTTCGAAAATCCGGCACGTTATCGACAATAAAATAATGTTTTATAAAATCAGGCAAATCGTTTCAATACTCAAAATAATTCAAACATCAAAGAGTAGTAAATGGTGCATAAATAAAGCAAAGTTTGAACAATACAACGAAAAGCAATAAATTATAAAATTAAGAAAACGAAAGGTAAAAGATGGACAAAATATGACACTAAAGACACATATTGAGTACTAAGCCTAAGCCTAGGCTAAAGTCTTACCATGAATTGCTCTCAATTTACTCTTTGGGACATCATGGCGAATCTTTAAATAATTAGAGGTTAGTATAAGAGTGAAGAAACGACAACATGTAACAGTTTCAAGAAACTTTAGGATGAAAAATTTCAAGAGATGAGCAAAAGAAGTAAATTAATGTTAAAGCTTAGGCATGTTGTGCCAAAGTAATTGCTTCCGAAAAAGTGCGTATGTTGTGTATGCGTTTGACAATGTCCGTAATTTTCAAGTGAAGCGAAAAGAAAAAAGGAACAGGAAGGAAGAAGAAACTTTTTTAAAGGCATAAATTAGCCAAATTGTTTCAAGTTGGAAAGCTTTTTTTTCACAAATTATGCTAAAACCATCATAAAAAATTGACGACAAGTGAAGAAAAATATATTATAGGACCAGTCGAGTGGGAAAACAGTTGTCTTTTTTATTGGTATTCGGAAAGTTCATGAAGAATGAAGTATTTTTTGTTTTTACGGCATGTTCTGAATCGTTGTAGTTTTTGAGATAATTACGTTTGAAATTTTGAGTTTGTATACATGTTTTCGTTGTAATATACAAACTTTTTGGAATTTTTTGCGGAAAAATCGATTTTTCTCCAAAAATTCGAATTTTTTCAAAAATTCGAATTTTTTCAAAAATTCGAATTTTTTCAAAAATTCGAATTTTTTCAAAAATTCGATTTTTCGCCAAAATTTCAATTTTTCTTCAAAAATTCGATTTTCCGTCAAAAATTCAATTTTTCGTCAAAAATTCGATTTTTTTCTAAAAATTCGATTTTTCTTCAAAAATTCGATTTTTCGCCAAAATTTCAATTTTTCTCTAAAAATTCGATTTTTGCCAAAAATTCGATTTTTTGACAAAATTCGATTTTCGCCAAAATTCGAATTTTTCGTCAAAAATTCAATTTTTCGCCAAAATTCGAATCTTCGTCAAAAATTCGATTTTTCGCCAAAATTTCAATTTTTTCAAAAATTCAATTTTTCGTTAAAAATTAGATTTTTCTCTAAAAATTCGATTTTTCCTCAAAAATTCGAAGCTTCTTCAAAAACTCTATTTTTCGTCAAAAATTTGATTTTTCTCCAAAAAATCGATTTTTCTCCAAACTTCCACTTTTGGGACACCCTGTAAATATTGTAATGTTCTCATGATTGAATGTGAAAAACTTTTTGGACTATAAAATGCGTTATATAAAAACATCATACTATTTCTCATTGGCATAATTTTATCTGGCTGTAAAGGACTATCGATTCGATCCATCAACATCTGTTTTAATACACACCAAAGACGATGATGAAGAACAATTCTATGGCCGATTCATCCCGGTTCGGCCACATGGTGCTCTTTTATGAATAACTCGCCTAAATATCTGTTTTGATCTTCTTCCGATGGTGTTGTCGCCACCATATTTTCAAAAATATGAATTTTTTTTGTCACCAACGAAAAATCCAAAATTTTCATATTTTCGCTTCAATACATACTCTTATTTCCCTGAATCAGGGAAGCATTTTCAAGCTTCAGGAATGCGCGCAATCAATTTTTCGTATAAAATTATCCCTAAAAAAAGTCATTTTTGCAAAAATTCAAAAAATTTTTTGTGCTGCTGCAGTTTACCCCACCTCTTTAAGAATACCAAAATTTTTGACACGACCTTGCTCAATATGGTAATTTTGTTTTGTTGGGTCGACATGGCGTTGATCGGACAAAATTTTAAAAAATCCCACTTTTTTGAAAACCATCATATTGAGCAAGGTCATCGTCAAAAATTTTTTAATTCCACAGAACTTATATTTCATCAAATTATGCTTATGAAAATTTTCAACCCCAGCAAGGAAATAGTGTTGGTGATCCCAATTCAACCAATGTACACACACAGCCCAATAAAAAGCGGATTAGCGCTTTTCCGCGCCGAGTTTGCTTTCTTCGGGAAAATTATGTTTATTTACCGTATAGAGATGATGTTCGATTCTCGCCTTTGTCCATAAAACACTATATATGGATTGTTTATATCACGAACACTGGGCCTAGTAATGTTTCATCTTGAAAAAAATTCCCAGCCTGGGCCTTCATAAACTTTACCCTATTCAGGTGAATCGAAATTTTTCAAAAGTATAACATGATTTTTTTCTACGGATCCCATTTTTTCTCACACAATTTTTTCTCTAACATATTTTTTCTCTCACGTCACTATGCCGTCATGACGTCACGACACTGTCATGATATCACACGCCATCTTGACGTCGCGATGTCGTTATGACGCCGCAATGCTGTCATGAAGCCGTCGTGACACCGCGATGCCGTTGTAGAATATTCCAGAATGACATCATCATTCTGGAACATTCGAGAAAAATAACGTTATTCCATTATGACGTGTGTGTAACAACACAAAAGCTGTCATGACACTATCGTGACGTCGCGGACCGTCATGAAGTCTTCGTAACGTCTCGATGCCGTCATGACACCGCGATGTCGTCATGAAGCCGTCGCGATGCCGTCATGGCGCATGATACTGTCATGACGCTGCGATGCCGTCATGAAGCAGCGAATCCGTAGTGGCATCGCGACGCTATCATGATGTCGCGACGCCGTTGTGACATCGCAACACTGTAATGATGTCGCGACGCAATAATGATGTCGTGACTCGGTCGTGACGTCGTGATGCCGTCATGAAGCCGCGACGCTACCATGATGTCGCAAAGCTGTCATGATGTCGTCATCGCCGATACGCTATCATGACGTCATGATATTTCGATGCTGTCATGACGTCGCGACGTTATGACAGCCTCACAACAGCATCGCGACGTGAGAAAAAATATGTGAGAGAAAAAAATATTGTGTGAGAAAAAATTATGTGAGAAAATAATTAATTGTGTGAGAAAAATTTATATCTTTTTTCTACTAGACAAATTCAATCGTATATATAGTAAAATCTTGAAATAAAATTTTAAATTTTTTTATTACATTTTTAA
Organism: Acrobeloides nanus; assembly: GCA_900406225.1. Lineage (NCBI taxonomy): Eukaryota > Metazoa > Nematoda > Chromadorea > Rhabditida > Cephalobidae > Acrobeloides > Acrobeloides nanus. The sequence goes on along the minus strand of OZJO01011323.1, from coordinate 5,187 downwards.
CTCCCATCTCGTGGTTTTTAGTTGTTGAATGGAAGTTCTTCTTTTCCAAAACTCATTCATTTACACTCGGCTCGTAAACTCGATTTAAGTTTTTATTGTTGTTTGATTACGTTTTATGGAGATCTCCATTTAAATTAGATGCAAAATATCTGGATTTTATTCCCCACGAGAATTTTTATCTTGCGTAGGTTTTAGTTGAGGAAGTTGTTTTGTTAAAAATTTTTGGCAAAAACTTTTCCAAGTATTATTACTCTTGGACCTTAATGAGCTTACTTGTTTCTTTTCACGGGATCATATAACAAGCCGCCGTAAATCAGTCGGTTCGGCTCGATGGGACATTTGTTTTACCGGCGTTTCGGCTAACGACCTTTGTGTAAACTCTCGTCAATTAGCTAGATGATTTCGACTGATTCATTCATCTTCATAGATAAATTCCTCTTTATCAAACTTATTTTGGCTTTTTACGTTTTTTTGCTTTATTTGGGTAGTAGCGAGAGCCGAGCGCCTCTGGCGCTCGCGAATTCTTCAAGGGTGACTCCGAGCGGCACTCATAATTTTTTCAAAAAATGTTTAAAAAAATAATATGTATTAACTTTTATCCCAAGGGCAACAAATTTTTAAAAAAATCGATTTTGGTGACGATCATAGGTCAGCAATGGGGGAGGGGGGGGGAAGAGTCTCCCCCCCCCCTTCCCACTCATAGGCGTAGCCAGGGGCGGCTATAGCCCCCCTGTCGCCAAAAATTTTAAGAAAAAATAAAAAACAGCAGCTACCTTATGGTCATTTTACTCGATTAGCCCCTCCCCTCCTGTCAGAAAATCCTGGCTACGCCTATGCACGCACTCATGGATCCAAAATTGAGGGGGGACCACCGCATGGACCCCGCAGAACATATGAGGTGGTCAAAAAATGTCGGCAAGAGAGGGAGTCTCCCTCTGACCCACTCACTCATGGACCTAAAATTGAGGGGGACCACCTCATCGGGCCCCTTCCCCCCACTTTGCCGACCTATGGTGACGATCATCTTCTCTCAGTTTCCCCTACAACTTTAGTTTTAGCGTTATGTGTATTACTTTTACACCAAGGGCAACACATTTAAAAAAATCCGATTTTGGTGACGATCATCTTCTTCCCTCAGCGTTCCTTACAACTTTAGTTTTAGCGTTATCCGTTTAAATCTAACGTAACCGAGATCGTCCGACACATACACACATTACACGTTTCATGTAGTAGGTAAAAAAAGAGCTATAACTTGATCCCCATTCTTCTAATTTTATGTAAACAGAAACGTTTCAAATATGTACGAGAGTTTACTCTTTCAAATAAAGTAGGATACCAAGTCTTTCTTAGAAAAGTAGGATACCAATCAACAGTCGTACCCCCTTGCGTGTAATTTTCTATGCTTTTTAAATTTTCCGCATTTTATTATACCATTTTATGGTTTTTCTTTCTTTGGTTTTCTCCCAAAATGTTGCCACTGTAAAATTTTATGATCGTGTCCGTCACTGTGTCAAGTCCTGTTTCTTCATTTGCCGATCACTCCTCCAACCATTCGTTTTTCTGTCCACTTTTACGAATTTCAATTAATGGTGGCTATTGAGGCGTTGTTGCGCTCTTTGAAATTCAAAAACCGCTGTTTTGAACTTACCGCTTGGTGGCTTCGAACATTTCAATTTCTTGTTGAATAATTGCCCATTTCGGTGGTCGATCCTTTAAGAAGCTATTTCTCGAAATGTCGCAGATAGGTCCCAAAAAGTGAATTTTTGAGGGGGTCAAAAATCGTTATTTTTGGAAAGAAAGTCACTTTCTCGAAAAATATAAAAGTTTGTAGCAACACTTTTTGTCCTACTGCCACCCACTGTGCGAAGTTTCGAGATATCGCCTCTTAAGCTGTTTTGCATGTCCTTTTTCTAATGTCTTTTATCTACCGGAAACAGATGATTCGCTTCAATGAAAATGCCTTTAAACAACTTCTTAAAAGGAATTAATTCTTTTGGGCTAAAAATTTTTTCTTTTCAATCCACTTTTGTATTTGTTTTTTTCATGGTTTGTGTGAAATGAAAGTACAATTTGTTCACATCTGAATGAACAAATTGTAAGAATTGCAATTTTGATGAAAAAAGTGAGTTGCGAATTGAGGCTATTCGCATGCAAATGACACAACGCCTTCGCCAATTTTCAGATTTTCGAGTTGGCCTTGATATCGTTTCGAATAAAATTTTTCAGAAATTAGCTATAAACACTAGATTTTGAAAAGGACCATTTCAAAAATTAGTGTTTTGACATTTTTAGGGTCGCCAAAATTAACATGTTTTTTGTAATGTAGTTGTCTTGAAAAAAGGCATTTTGAAATTCTGCATTTTCTTGTCATAAAAGTCCGTGAAAAAATGCGTAAAAATTGACCTAGTACCGTTGTTTTGATACTTTTTCTACATTTTGCCGGAATGGAAAATTTTCACAATTGTATGTCGCTAAAATCTATTGTTGTTTCTTTCCAAAAATTATTTTATTACCTAGAACTTTGGTTGCCATCATTATACAATTGTTGTTTGTCCTTGAACGGGTCCATTAGCGAGCACGGATTTTTAGAGTTAGTTAGGTTGAGTGTTTTATTCAGTTTGTTGATGAGCTCCAAGAAAATTTCCAATTTGTCTATATTTGCTTAAATCAACAACAAAAAAATTATGTTATTTAGAAGATTTTGCCTGAAAACCCTTCTTGTTATGCTCTGATATGGCTTCCATAAGCGATGGAACTTTCACGCTCACGTTTTGCTCTCGGCTGTCTTTGTGTGATATTTATGGTGCTGTTGCAAATCATATTTTTACAATACAATTTATACAGTATTCCTTGCTATGAAACGTCGACAGAAATTTTTCGCTATGATACCGATTATTCAGATAGGTAAGGGGATCGAAAGATTTTTTGTGGAAAATAGTTCAAAAAATTTTCTCGACGAGTATTAAGACTATACAGAAAGAAAGCTCACGAGCACCCGATTATGCCACCAAAACCATATTCAAAGCCAATTCCTGTTAGATTTTATTCCAGAAAAACCATCGGGTGTACCTAAAAAGATAAAAATTCACATATCTCCCAAACCATGCAGATTTTGGAACACCCAGCTACACCCTTGCCCCCCCCCCCGCGGAGGTCGGCAATATAAAATAACACTGTTTTGTTTTACAATTGGACTCTCAAAATCAATTGAGCACCATATATACCCTTTCAGTATTCTTTTAAGATATAATGCCGATCCACAACAACATCACCGTCGTCGTTTGCCACAATGCTTGATAATCGGTGTGAGGAAAGGCGGCACCCGGGCACTTCTTGATGCTATTGCATTACACCCCATGATAAAAGTGGCTAGGAGAGAAGTTCACTTCTTTAATCACAACGAAACCTACATGCTAGGCACTGAATGGTATCGCCAACAAATGCCATATTCTGCACCGGAACAGGTTATATTCTAATATTACTTCGATTATATTTCACGCAGCCTCGAGGAGCTGCTGCGTATCGCTTGGTTGTTATACAGTCAACTCTCGATTTAGTGACACCCCAGGGAGGGTGTCACTAAATCGAGTTTGACTGTATTTATACTTTTGCAATGCATCCCATGTTTATAGATTACGGTGGAGAAAACACCCGGTTACATCACTTCAAAGTTGGCTGCTAAGCGGGTCCTTCAAATGAATCCGAATATGAAATTGTTGGTCATTGTGCGAGATCCTGTTATCAGAACTATTAGTGATTTTACTCAAGTAGAATTTTATCCCACATAAATTTTCTCATTGAGCTCATGTTGTATTAGACTTGAATTTCTAAAAGAGCTAAATGAGACGAACAAAATGATACAAAAAATACCCAATTTGAAAATTGTTTTGGGTTATTGAAACGAAAATCTTGATTCATGTTTTCGTTTCAATAACCCAAAACAATTTTCAAATTCAATCATTTTGTTCGTTTCATTTAGCTATAAAAACTGCTACAATGTTCATTCTATAAAAATTTAAAACATTGATGCAAAAATCGATTTAAAAATTCAAAAAAGTTTGTGTATTACAACGAAATGCATGAGCAATTTCAAACGCAATTTTCTCGAAAAATACGAGTCAGAACATGCCGTAAAAACAAAAAATGCTCCATTTTTCATGAACTTTCTGAAATACACAAAAATGACAACTTTTTTCTACCGGACTGGTCCTTTAAGGCCTAACTATTTTTTCTTAGAACTAATTTTGTCCGTAATAGAGACAACCGCTAACGGTTGTCCCAGTCCCAGTAACGGTAACTTTTGTTATAGTGCCCACCTAAAACATGTACAGACTCTTATTTTAGGTCTTCTACACTAAACTTGAACGTAATAAAACACTTAGCGAATTTGAAAATGTTGTTTTCTTACCCAACAGTTCTCAAATCAATCTACGATACAAACCGGTGCAAAATTCACTTTACGCCGAACATCTCGAACATTGGCTTCATTATTTTCCTCTTTCCCAATTCTTGATTATTGATGGAGATAAATTTATCACAAATCCTTTAAGCCAGGTATTATACATTTGACACCAGGACTCAGATTGAGAAATTCGCATAAAAATCAAGTCCAAGTTGAACCTATAAAATGTCGTATTTTTAAAAAGTTCCAACACAAACACACATGTTCGATTTTCGCTTCAATACACACTCTTATTTCCTTGAATCAGGGTCAGGGAAACGTTTTCAAGCATCGGCGGGCATATCAGATATGCCCGGGACAAACCCTTTGATAAAAAATTCTAGCGGGTTGAGGACAAATTTTCCTGTACCCTTTTTTTCCCAGTGACCATTTTTTCCCCAATTTTCGTTGTAATATTGTCTTATTAACAATCAGGCAAATATTTTTAATGGATTTATGTGAACAAAAGATATGCAAATTTCGAATGTTTTTCAAGTCATTCTTAAAGGGGGGGGTGTCGATTGCGGCCCTATCTCTGAAAAAAATTTTTTTATCAAAATTTTTGCAGGAAAGACCCCTCTAGGGGTAATTTTATGCCAGAAATCGATTCCGCGCATTCCCGAAGCATGAAAACGCTTCCTTGACCCTGATTCAGGGAATGGGATGGGTGTATTGAAGCGAAAATCAAACATTTTCGGATTTTTATGAGAAAACCGTCGATTTTTAGGTTTTTCTAGGCGGGGAAT
>OZJO01011322.1:0-14661 GCA_900406225.1 Acrobeloides nanus | reverse complement strand
TCAAAAAAGCTATATAAGGATCCACGTTTCTATTCGTTTCAATGTACTCGTTGCCTGATTCAATAGAAAGTTTCGTGATAGCCAAAAAAAAAATTTCAACTATACAATCGATTTACAACAATTTTTTAAAATTTTTGTGATTCCCTACAAATTTTTTTTTTAAATTTTGGGTGTCCCCGAACTTTTGTCGGTCTGTCTCCGAACTTTTGGATGTTTGTCTCCGAACTTTTGCCCCCTGATGTTTTTTACACGCTTCCCAAAATGCGAAATATTGATATCGACCACTTTTGAAAAGCATTTTTGGGTACCTCAAAAATGAGAAAAATTGCTCTATCTTCATAACGTTGGGGTTTCGAATAGGGGTTGTATAGACAAAAAATAAAGTAGATTTTATCAGCTTTTCAACGACACCAAAACCATTTCAGATGGATTTAACTGGCCTGAGGTATGACCATTTAAAGTTAGGGGTACGTCAGGTCGGGGCCACCCTCCCAGATCTCGACAAGGAAACGTCGGATTCAAAAACGGATTTCAGATTCGTGTTCAGCGACTCCGAAAATCTAGGGTATATCACGGTTTCAAAAATTGATTCGAATTTTCGTTACTATGGCCACCCTAGGTTCGAGATTTCGAGACATCGTCTCTTAACTTTTGTCATTTTTGTTTTTAACCTAAGCTTTAAAAATTGTTTTATTTTCTACCTTTTAAATTCCTGACGAATATATCTTATAGTTATTCAGATAAATATAAGAAAAGATGGCTCTTCCTAGTGCAAATAACGAAGAATTTCAAGAAGTTTGGACAAAGCTTTTTGACGGCTTGACTATTATCTATAGTGATTCTCAGCATTCTGTTAGCACTGAAGAATACATGGATTTATACTCGTAAATAATTTTCGTTTTAAATTGTTTTATTCATCTCTTTTAGCTCTAGGATTTTTTACAACGATCGATTTTCTCCACTTTCCCATGGTCAAAATCAAAAAATTCCTTCATATTTGCATTCTCTATAACAAAAAACCCCGGAATACAAAAAATCAGCCGATTTGAAAAATTTTTTAAAGAAAAATCGAATTTGGTACCCCTTGTGGTAAAAAATTTCAATTTTCAACAAAAAATCCAAATTGGCTGATTTTTTATACACAGGAGTTTTTCGATATAAATTCGAATCTGAAGAAATTGTTTGATTTTGACCATGGAAAAGTGGAGAAAATCACTCGTGAAAAGTACGCTTTTCGTTGTGAAAAGTCCTAGAGCTTCTCTTTTTAGTTGTGTGTATAAATTATGCACTTGTGCAGACTTGGAACAAAATAATAATCGACCAATTAATGTTCGTCGTGGAGCACCTCGTGGCACTGAATTCAACGGTACTGATTTGTATGAATGGCTAAGAAATTTTATCGGCAATTTTGTCGGTGAACTGCTTGTTGTAAGTTGTTGGTTTTTTTTACTTTTTTATAATATAAATTTTAGACATGCAGAGATCAAGCTGGTAACCAATTATTGGAAACATACACGACACTTTGGAAGCAATTTCGATTTAGTTCGGATGTTGTTGATAAAATTTTTGCATATTTGAATCGGCATTGGATTAAACGAGAATTGGATGAAGGTAATCAAGATATCTATGAGGTTTATAACGTAAGTTTAAAAAAAAATATTTCAATTGTCTTCAGTGGCCTGTTACTGAACTCGAAAAATGAAAAACGGAAATTATTAAACAAAAAATTTCCGTTTTATTGAATTAAATCGAATTTTTTGTAATTTTTTTTGTAAATTTTACCACATTTATGCATATTTGAAAATTTTCTGCATTTTAACACAAGACTATTGTTATAAATTAATGTTTAGACAATGGCCGACACGGCGGGGCAAAATCGAAAAAAATTGACGAATTAAAAGTTTTGATCATATTGAACAGCATCGAAACGGCGAAATGATTCAGGACTCACTATTCAGAGATTTAATCAGTTCTTATGGTAAGGTTTTTGTGTAGTGATGACCAGGGGGCGAAAAGGTGCCATCACCCATTATTCATGGTGGCATCACCCACTGCAGTGAGTGATTGTGGGTGATGCCACCCACTGAGTGATGGGTGGGTGAATTTTGGGTGCTATCACCCATTATTTCGCCCCCTGGTGATGACTAATCCTGTATTTCTGATCTATTAAAGATTATTTTCGATCTTCGGTCTTAAAAGAGTTATTCGAGATTTTAGTGGAACTTGGAATCAACGAACAGGACGAAGGTTTATCACGCATGCGGGAGCTTATAGCCGATCAAGAGTTCCCAAGATCGGATGCTGATCATTAGTAAAGTGTTTCCATTGCACCACAAAGGAGCTGAGTTCGATTCCCGGCTCCGGAGAAAAGTTTTTGCACAATTTTTTTCGAAATTTTTGTTTAATTGAACAAGGCAAAGTTGTCTGATTCAATAAAAGGCTGTTTTTTGAAACGATTAACAACTAGTTGCAAAAAACAAAATTGTATTTAATTCTTTCAAATTTTTTTTTGATTCTTGAAACGAATGTTCAAACATTGAAAACAAGAATTACATGTTTGTGTTCATTTAACTCTTTAATGCCGGCTGTCCCATATATGGGACAAAATTTTGAAAGCTGTATATCTCCTCCAATATAAATCGGATTTCCATAATTTTTATATATTTGAAAATTCCCTGTTGGCCCTGCAATAGTACAAAAAGAAATTTTTGAAAAAAATTTCTTATAAATTTTTTGAGGCTTCGAAAAAAGTTAATTTTTGACATATCACAAAGATGCATACGTAAAGTGGGATAAAAACAGTCGAAAAATTTTTTTCATATTTTTCCCATATATTTAAACGCTAATCATCCAAATAAAATCGGAAGCAAAATTGTATGTAGCATATGTATAGAATAAATTGACTCTGAAATTTGTCCCATATATGGGACAGACGGCATTTAGAATGCCCAATGCCTTTTCAAATTTTTTTTCAAAAATTTCTTTTTGTACTTTTTCAGCACCAACAGGGAATTTTCAAATATAAAAAAATTATGGAAATTCGATTTATATTGGTGGAGATATACGGCTTTCAAAATCTTGTCCCATATATGGGATAGCCGGCACACAGGAGCATAATATATGCTATTTGTATTTTAAACCCGGTTTTTATTGCACTGTATTGCCAAATATTGAATATAAATTGATAAATTTGGTCAAAAACGATGAAACTTGCATTATTATAATATTTTGAGTTGTATTCCGACTATACCGTATAGTACTCGATATGTCAGCTGTCCCATATATGGGACAAATTCAAATAAAACCTAGAATTATAAAACCGGCCTCGTTTGAATCAGCAAAGTTTTCTTATTCCAAATATACAAGTTTTTTCGCCAGAAAGTGCGTATTTCATATAGCCGGCACTAAGAGGTTAAAGCAACTTTGTTGTATCGAATGAAAAAGTTGCAAAACAAAATGCGACAAATCTGCAGAGGGTTTTTGTTTCCAAGAAAAGAATTGATGTTGAATGAAAATTTTTTCAAAAATTATTTATATTGTAAAAATAAAAATCAATTTTGCAACATTATTGAGTTAAGTTTTTTCGTTAAAACACATTTCTCAATGATACAAAACCTGAGATAACATCGAGTGCGTCGCTCTTTTCTTCCTTGGCACTCCAATCCCTTTAGCATGATCATAAATCAAACGATGGCACAATGAGTTAGCCAATTAAGATGGAAGTCGGCAATTCTTTGTGTTATTTCAAAGCGATGCTGGAGTAAAAGCAGTGTTACTTCTAGCTTAGATGAATTACAATAAAATAAACGATTATGCAGAGACAGGCGTGACTGATCGGCCATCTCCAGCCGGGCATACTTCTGCCGAAAGCCTGACCAGCCATACTCTTTTTTGTTCAACAACATTCCCACGAAAAAATATAAATCAATTTTCCAACAATGAGTTAAGTTTCTTCATTAAAACACATTTCCCAAAGATACAAACCTGAAATAAATCGAGTGAATCGCTCCTTTCTTCCCTGGCACTTCAATCCCTCTAGCATGGTCATAAATCAAACGATGGCACTCATCGCATAGTACATTGACGGGTTGAGTTAGCTCAAGAAGACGGGAGCCAGCATTTCTTTGTATTATTTCCGACGTTGCTGTTTTTATTTTGGACCACCATCGGCGTTGTTTTTAGCTTAGATAATCACAAAAACGATTATACAGAGGCAGGCGTGACTGCCCGGTCATTCTCTCCGGCCGGGCATACTTCTACCGACAGCCTAACCGGCCATACTCTTTTTTGTTCAACAAAATTCCCACGTAGAGGTTTTTAGATAATTTTTAAAGATACGATTTTTTTAAAGGGGGTGCACGCCCAGTACGCTTCTCGAAAAAAATTTCCCCTAAATCAGCTGATTTTTGGTACTTGGGGTTTTCAAACATGGGGTACCCCGATAGGAGGTCATGAAAATTTTTTCGGAACTCGGAGCTTGTGCCAATCGATTTCTCATGCCTGAAAACCTCCAAGTACCAAAAATCAGCCAATTTGGAAAAAATTTTTTCGAGAAGCGTACTGGGCGTGCACTCCCCCTTTTAAATTTTTTGCCGATACCTATTTTTGCACACGAGAAATTTGCGTATGCGTTTTTCGCCTGGAATTTTTCGCATTGAAAATTGAACACGAGGTTGTGCGCATATGAATTTTGCGCCATGGACATTTGCGCACTTCCCTAAATTGGATGATTTTTGGTACTTGGGGAAGTGATATTTCGCGGATTGGAACGATCGTTATCGGATAAAGATTTCGTATTTAAAATATCTTTTATTCAAATACAATAAACAGCAAAGCGCAGGGAAGCCTGGATTTCTTTAAATCAGACTTCGTGAGAAAATGGAACTATGGATCAATAGTCAGGCGACATTTTTTGAAGGGTCTTGGATTTTGCTCAAAACAACTTTTTTTTATTTGTTTTAGACTAGTTAATAACATTTATGTCATTTTGGTATATGTTTCAAGAGTTTTGGCCGAGCTATAGCCCCATAAAGTTGATGATATATTAAATGTTACCAATTCACGTTTTCGGGTATGTGATACTAAAACTTGCATATCTCTTGAAGGTTAAATCCGATTCTGGCAACGACCACTTATTTTGTAGGGCATATAAGGCCCTTAATTTATGTTACTAAATTTTTTTTAAACATTTCAAATTCCGGGTGTTATGGGCGTAAATGTATAAAGTAGACAAATTTGGTATACCTATAAAGATTCGCCTCTAGCTCCAAAGCGAGCCCGGCTTGGAGGGTCGAGCTGCATATCAAAAATTTCGTCAGGTCACTACCTTTCACGTGGTATGTTGCTTTATGTGCGAAAATGCGATTTGACTTTTTTATCGCACTTTTACGTGGGGCTAGACATACACATTAAATAGAAAGTGCTGTGTATCTTGCTGGTTTTGTAAGGTAGGGATTTGATTTTAACATAATCTGATAGCTTAGTGATGCCCCAACAACGTAAAGAAAACCGTATCAAAAAATCTTTTAATAGTGATGAGAAATAGAATTTTCAAAAATTGAGTCCATTTTTTAGGCAAAAAGAAAGCGACGAAGCTGGGTTTCGAACCCACAGCCTTTTGGGCAACAGCCAAACACGCAACCTACTGCACCACTGTGGCCAAATCGCCGACAACATTAAATTCTTTATCACTTAACTTTTTTCGCTTTCTTTTTGCCCAAAAAATTGGTCTCAATTTTGAAAATTCTATTTCTCATCACCGTTAAAAGATTTTTTGATACGGTTTTCTTTACGTTGTTGGGGCATCACTAAGCTATCAGATTATGTTAAAATCAAATATCTACCTTACAAAACCAGCGAGATACAGCACTTTCTATTTAATGTGTATGTCTAGCCCCACGTAAAAGTGCGATAAAAAAAGTCAAATCGCATTTTCGCACATAAAGCGACATACCACGTGAAAGGTAGTGACCTGACGAAATTTTTGATATGCAGTTCGAGGCAATTAGGAAAAGTAGTGACAGAAAAAGTAGTGACAGCAGAAAAGTAGTGACGGAAGAAAAGTAGTGACGAGGAAAAGTAGTGACAGCAGAAAAGTAGTGACGGGAAAAGTAGTGACGGCCAAAAGTAGTGAAGGAATAGTAGAAAATTCAAATTTTTGTCAAAAATTCAATTTTTTTTAAAAATCAAAATTTTTTCAAAAAATTCAAAATTTTTCAAAAAATTCAAATTTTGTCAAAAATTCAAAATTTTTTCAAAAAATTCAATTTTTTTTTCAAAAATCGATTGCGCGCATCGAAAAATTCTGAAAATTTTTTCCGGGGGTCAAAAAATGATCAAAATTAGGGGTTATAAGTTTTAACCCCAACAAAATCATTTTTAGGGGTAATTTTATGCGAGGAATCGATTGTGCACATCGAAAAATTCTGAAAATTTTTTCCGGGGATTTCTAGCGTGATTTCGAAAAAAGAAACATCGATTTTTGAGCCATTTTTACACGTGGGAGTAGAACAGGGATCTAAAAAAAAAATTTTCTCGGATTTTTTTTGAAATCACGCTAGAAATGTTTTCCATATTGGAATATATTGGCCAGAAAGAAATTTTGGCCAAAAAAAATTATCTTGGGTGTTTTAGAGAGATTAAAAATTTCAAAACATACACGCAAAATCAATGGTACTGAGCTTCGGACATGGTTTTGAATTTTTGGAACAGCGAGTTTTGACTCGAAATGACTTTTAAAAACTTTCCCATGAGTTAATCTCACTAAATTCAACTTGGAGTGCGCTCGAACCGTTTAACACTACTCCCACCTAGGTTCGAATTTTCGAGATATCGTCTCTTAAATATTTATTTTTGCATAAATTTGTTGTTCAAATTCAAATTTTTAATTTATTTTTCTATTATGGCTTTATATTAAAAGAGAGATTTTAAAAGATGAAATTAATAAAGAGAATTACTAAATGGACAAAACAACTTCCAAAAAAAATAAACAATACATGTCATCAGAACTATATTTTATCAAATAATTTAATTTATTAAAAAAATTTTGAATTTTTGACAATATTTTGCACAAAAATTAATTTTTAAATGAAAATTGAATTTTTGATAAAATTTTGATTTTTTTGAAAAATTTTGAATTTTTGACAAAAATTTTGAAATTTGAATTTTCTACTATTCATTCACTATTTAAACGCCGACCCCTTCCCTGAATCAGGGTCAAGGAAGCGTTTTCAAGGTTCGGGAATGCGCGCAATCGGTTTCTCGCATAAACTTACCTCTAAAAATGATTTTGTTGAGGTTAAAACTTATAACCCCTAATTTTGACGCAATTTTTTCCATTTTTGACCCCCGGAAAATTTTTTCATTTTTTTCGATGTGCGCAATCGATTTCTCGCATAAAATTACCTCTAAAAATGATTTTGTTGGGGTTAATACTTATAACCCCTAATTTTGATCATTTTTTGACCCCCGGAAAAAATTTTCAGAATTTTTCGATGCGCACAATCGATTCCTCGCATAAAATTACCCCTAAAAATAATTTTATTGGGGCTAAAACTTATAACCTCTAATTTTGACGCAATTTTTTCCATTTTTTGACCCCCGGAAAAAATTTTCAGAATTTTTCGATGCGCGCAATCGATTTTTGAAAAAAAATTGAATTTTTTGAAAAAATTTTGAATTTTTGACAAAATTTGAATTTTTTGAAAAATTTTGAATTTTTTGAAAAATTTTTGATTTTTAAAAAAAATTGAATTTTTGACAAAAATTTGAATTTTCTACTATTCCTTCACTACTTTTGGCCGTCACTACTTTTCTGCTGTCACTACTTTTCCTCGTCACTACTTTTCTTCCGTCACTACTTTTCTGCTGTCACTACTTTTTCTGTCACTACTTTTCCTAATTGCCCAGTTCGACCCTCCAAGCCGGGGTCGCTTTGGAGCTAGAGGCGAATCTTTATAGGTATACCAAACTTGACTACTTTATACATTTACGCCCATAACACCCGGAATTTGAAATGTTTAAAAAAAATTTAGTAACATAAATTAAGGGCCTTATATGCCCTACAAAATAAGTGGTCGTTGCCAGAATCGGATTTANATGTTATTAACTAGTCTAAAACAAATAAAAAAAGTTGTTTTGAGCAAAATCCAAGACCCTTCAAAAAATGTCGCCTGACTATTGATCCATAGTTCCATTTTCTCACGAAGTCTGATTTAAAGAAATCCAGGCTTCCCTGCGCTCTGCTGTTTATTGTATTTGAATAAAAGATATTTTATTATTAACTAGTCTAAAACTAATAAAAAAAGTTGTTTTGAGCAAAATCCAAGACCCTTCAAAAAATTGTCGCCAAGGCAATTCCATTTTCTCGCGAAGTCTGATTTAAACGTAAAGAGATAAAGTCTTTTGTTCGAATTCCGAACGAACGATAATTGATAAGAAATCCAGCCTTATATAGTTGCCCTCTTGAATGGTACTATAGTAATCCTTAGAACAGAGAGACCGAGCGCCTGTGGCGCTCGGAGCCGTCGTGCCTTCGGCGCTCCGACACGAATGGCGGCGCCTCGCTATATCACGAATAGCGGCGTCTTCGGCGCCGCGCTACTCCAAAAGTAGAGGCCTTCGGCGCCGCACTCCGACACCAAGGAAATTTACAAAAAATTTAGGGGTAACGCTTAATTTTTCATACCCATAGATAATTTTTTTCGAAAAAATAACCTCAGATTCATGTTCCCCATAGCCGAAAACCCCCAACCGTAATTAGCCGATTTGGACGCAAAATTAATATTCTACAATTATTCGATACTGTAGAACTACCGTAATGCAAAAGCGATCCAAGGCAAATAAAGGGTATCCCCGGAAAAATTATTTCCTGGGGCTCAGACCCTTTCGAGGTGTCATTTTCGTCGAATTTTGCGCCATGGACATTTGCGCATGAGAAAGAAAATGAGCTTTTTTTCTTGTGCGCACGTTTTTTCTTGTTTTTAAAACTCATGGGCAAAATCTATCAGGGTAAATGTTTCAGACGCAAAATCTCGTGCAAATGTCTCAAGCGAAAATTCTCATGTGCAAATTTCAATGTGCAAAGTCCCATGTGCAAAAACTCATGCGCAAATTTCTCGTGCGCAAAAAGGGCGGTGCCATTTGTGATCCTTTTGACCCATTTTGAAATATCAATTTTTTTATTTTGAGTGTAAAATCACTCTTATTCCGTAATAAAGCTTGGATGTTTCATCACAAAATGATCAATCAGCTTGTCATATTATACTCTTGTTTTTTTCCAAGAAAATCCTCAGAAAGAGATTTTTTAGCGAAAATTGAAGTTATTATTTACACCTTTTACCAACTTCATTCGCGTTTAATGGGTTAGTAAAAAAATTTGATTTTAGTCAACATGTCACTTGCATTATTATACAAAATATTGAAATCTGAATTTTTTTCAATTATCGGAGTATTCTTTTATATATTTGACATTATTTCGGATTTAAGTGTTGTCATTGAATCTTATGATCCTTACAAAGTAAGTCTATATTATTTTACAAGGAATGTTTATATATTTTAGCTGTGGCCATGGACTTACTACTTATTTTTCGCTATAGTGCCATCCGTGTTAATAAATATTTATTTGTTTATTATCTGGCTAAAACAAAATCCACCACCGTCAAGCCAAAATAATAGCTCAAATATAGAAGATGGTAATCCAAACGTTGAAGGTAATAGCCCAAATATAGAAGATGATAATCCAAACGTTGAAGATAATAGCTCAAATATAGAAGATGGTGATCCAAACGTTGAAAGTAGTTCACCGCCAAGCCAAAGTAATATCTCAAAGATAAAAGATGGTAATCTAAACGTTGAAAGTAGTTCAAAAAGTTATTCTTCATGGCTGATCTTATGTATCTTTCGGCTTCTTGTTGGTCTTCTTTGGGTAAGTTATGCAAAAATTTTGAATATTAAATAAAGTAAGATCATGTAGATCGCTGGATACCCAGCATGGTCTAAAATGACAATGACACACCACTGAGGGAATCACACGTTCGTCAGCACACTTCAGAGTTACGGAGAAAAATGATGAAACAAATTGTGTGCAAAACGATTTATGACCCGAGCGGGATCGAACCCGCAAAGTCAGATCTGAAGTCAAAAGACATCGCACTACACCATACCTTTCTTTATTTACGGATAATGAAACTTATTTATAAAGAAACAATAAAAATTTTTTTTGATTTTTCTCCGTAATTATGAAGTGTGCTGACGAAAATCATAACGTATATTTGTCACCTAAATGGGATCTACAAACTATGATATGTTTTATTCGAAAATCGATTTGACAAGTTGTCAAGGTCCCTTGTCAGGTATACCCCTTCTCCAGTCATCACCTCTCTTTCCTCAAATTATATTGTAAAAAATTTAGTTGGGACCTATATGGCATTTGATTGAAGGAATAATTGAGCTCAAACGGATACATGAATTTTTCGATGAACTCGACAAAAATAAAAATTCCGATCAGACTGTAAATAACCAAGAACAATTTGAATATTTTGAATCTCTTCAAAGAAAACAAAATCAGGCATATTTGGGCGTATACAAGGCTAAACTTTTTGAAGCATTATTTGAAGCAATACCACAAGTTGGCGTTCAAGGTTTCATGTTTATGCAAAATTATGGACAACAACTTAAATTTATGCCTAGTGAAAGTAAGGGCCTCTACTAATTGCGTCTCGAAATTTTGGAAGCACTAATTCTGCACTAATTGCACGTTTGGGGAGCACTAATTGCAATTAGTGTTCGTCTCGACATTGAGACGCGTCGCGACGGCTTTTTTCTGCCAAATAAGCAGAAAATTGAATAATTTTTTTCATATAATATTCTGGAGGTCAAGATCTACAATTTTGGAGAAGATCATTTTTTGTAAAACATGAGAAAATCGATAAAAAAAAGAAGAAAAAATTTGAACTTTAAATTTTATGATCTTCAATAAATCGCTTCAATACCGATCGGTATCTCCGAAAAAATTGCGGCTTTATCTCCGAAAAAATTTTTTACCAAAATTTTTGCAGGAAAGATCCCTCTAAGGATAATTTTGTGCGAGAAATCGATTGAGCGCATTCCCAAACCGAGAAAACGCTTCTAAGACCTTCATACGGAAAACTTTATTCAGAATCTTCTTCCTCTTCACTATCACTAAATACTAAAATTTGTTCTAGTTGATCACGAACAACATCTATTTCATCTAATTCTTCTTGCATTAATTCTACCGGCTTTCTTGGATCTTGTCTTCGCTTTCGTTCCAAGGATTCTTCCACAATTTCTTTTTTCCATCCATCGCTTATCCCGAAAATCTTCCACATTCTCCCGGAAGTCTTTCCACATTCTGGACATCTTTGAAGAAGCTTTTCTACTTGGCAAAATTCTATCAATACAAATTTAGGCTTGTCTCCACCAACTTCAACCTCTTCTTCATCTTCCATTTCTTCACCAACTTCCAAATTATCGTCAACTCGCATTTCTTCTGCTTCAAACTCCATATCTGCATAAAATTCAAAAGCTAAAAAAATCTTAAAATTTTGAAGAGTCAAGAAATCATAAGGGAAGGACATGCTTGAATAAAGTTTTCCGGATGAGAGTTTTAGAAGCGTTTTCTCTCTTTGGGAATGCGCTAAATCGATTTCTCGCACACAATTACCCCTAGAGGGGTCTTTCCTGCAAAAATTTTGGTCAAAAATTTTTTCGAAGATAGGGCCGCAATCAACATCCCCTTTTAAAATATTTTAGAATTTATGGAACTCATTGACTTAGTTCTGCTCAGATCTATAATTCTGTCCCTTATTTCGGTTTCTAAAAATTTGATAGGTTATAAATACAATCTTCAAAAAATAAGCGATAAAAACAATAAATTCCATGCCAAATATGATCATAAAGATGAAGACCAAGAAAGAGAGAAATTATTTAGAAAAGTGACTGATGCTTTTCCCAATCTCTCTAAGGAAAATCGAAAAAAAATATTTGCACCATTGGATAGGCAAGGACACAAACGGTCTTATATGTTGAAATTATTAAAGCGCGGTCCTGAAGGAAAATGGAAATATATTGCGGAAGCTTTCCGAGTAAGCTTGAGTGTAGTTATAACAGATAAATTTTCTTATTTTGAGATTTTCTGGCGATTTTGCACACTCAGCTCTCGATTTATTTGCTTTTGGATGTTTGTATTGGCCTACGGGAATACTCCTGTAATAATTGTTGCGTTTCTTGCCTCCCATATTATAATTACGACTATTGCTTTATTTAGTTTTCCAGACTTAGTAAGTTAAAGGTCTAGTCAACTTTTTTTTACCCCCGAATTTTTTGGCCCACTCGAAAGAGAAATTTTTGCTAAGCAACTTTTTTTGGACGCAAATTTTGTAACTTTAACTCCGTAAATAGCAACTTACAACTTTTGAAATAGCTGGAAAAAATCGGCACTATAACTTTTGTCATGAATTGAGTTTGTCACGCTAACTTTTGTCACGAAAAATCCGTGACAAAAATTAGAGTGATAAAAGTTAGCATAAAAAAAGTTAGGTGACAAAAGTTAGCGTGACAAAGCTCATGACAACAGTTATAGTGCCAAAAAATCTTGAGAAAAATCGAAAATAAAATTTAAAATTGAAATTTTGTTCTTACAACTTACAATAGAAATTTCAACAAAGGAATTTTCATGTCAGTAAATAGAGCAATTCAATTTTTTTTTGAAATCTCAAACGCAATTATCTCGCCAGGGATAAAGTTTTTGGATCGAAAGAAAAAGTTGCTCAGAAAAAATTTCTCTTTTCAATGATATCAAAAAATGTGGGGGTCAGAAAGATATAATGGTCCTGTTGCAGCTAATTACTATCCAAAAAGTTTTAGCGTTTTCTTAAAGGCCGAGACGAGCAACCTTTCACCAAATTTCAACAAATGATTAATCTTCTAACAAATATTATGATGCAAATTTGTTCACCAATTTATTTGTCCTTGTGGGATCCTCAAATTAAACCGATTGACAAGCCGTTGCATCTTCGTAATCGATATATATTCGGATATATATTGGAGTTCATCGAAGATTTAGTATTGTTTCATTTTATATATGTTACAGTTTTATCTGACCAGCATGTTCGGTCTGATACAACTATTTTTATCTGACCGAACTAATACAATTTAGTTCGGTCAGATACAACTAGTTTTATCTGATAAAACTAGTTTTATCTGACCGAACTAGTCCACAACGATTATATGAAAAGTCCCCACTAGGATAATTTCTGAAATTTCGACTGAAATTCGCATAAAAATATACCATCGTACTGAAAAGATTTTCAATAAATTGTGTTTACTGAAACGACGATTGGCAAAACACGCAAAATCCCATAATTTAACAAAAAGTTCGTTTTCTCTCTCGTTTTTGCGTATGATTTTTTGTTTTTTTTTAAAATTTTAACAATAATTTAAAAATTTCATGAGTATTAAATAATAAAATTCTTTATTGTTACAGAGATATTGTTGCGGTAAAAAGTTGACTCAAATGGAAAAGCGAGATCGTTTTTATGAACAATTTTCTTCTGAGAAAAAAATTCTTGTGCTGTTTCGTTTTTTTCTACCGACAAGCTTTTGGTAATTAAAGAATTCTTGCAAAATCCTGTTGAAGGGAAGAGTGCTCAACGTAATTGGATAAAGAGGTAATTGTGTTGTCCTAATTATAGTGTTTGCTTTTTAGATATTGTTTGAGAAAGTGGCGGGTACTATCCATATTTTTTTATAAGAGTGATGATAGTCAAATAGTGGCAATAGAAGAAGTTTATGATCTCATCATCCGTACTCATACAAGAACCCAACATGGTGGTGGAAATATATTGAAATACGCATGTCGCAACTTTGGTGGAATATCACAGTAAGTTTATTTTTTGATGTAGTGGATCATATATGGGCAAGTGGGGAGCTCAAGATGAGGAAGTTGCTTTGCCACTAGTGAGATAACCTCTAAATTTTTATCTTAGTGAGGGAGTAGGTTGAGGGGAGAGGATCCTCCCTCTTGTAGTGGATAATGGATTTTTTCAGAGAATCTTATCAGATGTATTAGAATTTATGCGAACAACGCGATTTAAAAAAGCCAAAGTAAAGAAAGAAATCATTGTGAAGCCAATATTGTCTCCTGAGATGAACTCTCGTTGCCAAGTCGATTTAATCGGCATGCAAGCTCAATCTTTTGAAAGCTTCAACTATATATGAAGCGGAGAGAACTTCAAAGCGTCAGGACGAAAGAATGTTAAGTGCTTCTAATAAAAGGTAGGCTTTTTTTATTGGTTTGTAAAATAAGTTGTTGCCGCCCAAAAAATATATTGAAAATCGACATTTTTCGCTCGTTTTCGTTGAAATTTTGTTCAATAGTGGGTAAGAGTGTATGAATAGTGGGTAAGGATCAGGGCTGAACCGCTAATGATATTTCGATAGCGGTAATGACGGTAAATCGGTAATTTTCGAGCTTACCGGAATTTCGGTAGCGGTAATCCGTTAATTTTTTTTCATCCGTTAAGTTTTCGGTAGCAGTATCCAGTAATTTTTCATCCGATTCAGCCCAGGGCTGTCAATTTCCGAACAAATTTTGGACAGTCACAGAACATGGATGTCTGTGACTGGATATGCATTCTTCTC
>OZJO01011314.1:0-21292 GCA_900406225.1 Acrobeloides nanus | reverse complement strand
AAATTGCTCCATCTCCAAAACTACGCAGTTTTGACTAGGAGTTGTATATACAAAAAATGAAGTAGAATTCACCAGCTGTCCAACGACACCAAAATCGTTGGATATGGATTTAGCTGGCCAGAGATATGCCCACTTGAAGTTTGACCTAAAGTTCAAAAGGCCGACCTTTCGTACAGGGGTACCAAAAAGTCGGATTCAAAAACGGACTTCAGATTCGTGTTCAGCGACCCCGAAAACCTAGGGTATACCACGGTTTCAAAAATTGATTCGAATTTTCGTTACTATGGCCACCCTTCATTCAAGACTGGTTCGAGATTTCGAGACATCGTCTCTTAAACAATTGCGTAAAATTATCAAAAGTTGAATCTTCGAAATGGAAAACAATATAAAAATCATTTCTCACTGCTGGAATCATTATATAGCTTGTTGAACTTTCTATATTTGTAGAAATCTTTCTTGGCTTATTTTCATATTTTTGGGCTTCTGTCTCATAAATGAGTCCAAATTTTAAAAATATCGTTAGTACAATTTTAAACTCGACAGATTTCATGCTTCAGTTGGCGAAAAATAAAAGAACAATACACAAAATCTGTCATTTTGGATACTTTATAACATGTGGGAAAGTATTTAAGACCATAGGTCCTGTATTTTGTGGATTTAATCAGCGTTTTATGCCATAAGCTGATTGTAGGGTTAAGCCAGTAAAAGTCGACTGTTCAGCTTTTACTGCATTTTTGTTTGTACAGGGTGGTCCAAAAACGTGGATTTTTTGGCACTATTACTTTTTCCCCTTTTTGGTTTTTCCCTCTTACTTTTTTACTCTTACTTTTTTCCCCTTACTTGTTTCCTCTTACTTTTTCCCCTTACTTTTTTTCCCTTTTCCCGTTATTACTTTAAAATTTGTGTAAAATGTAAGAGGGAAAAAAGTAAGGGGAAAAAGTAAGAGGGAAAATAAAGGGGGAAAAAGTAATAGTGCCGATTTTTTATTTTTGGAAGCCGAAAATTTATTTTTCTAAATGAACCTTCTAGGGGTAATTTTATATGGGAAATCGATTGCGTGCATTTCCATAGCGTGAAAACGCTTCCCTAATTCAGGGAAAAATTAGCTTTAAAGCGAAAATGGTTATTTTTATTTTTTGCATTTTTATCTGGAAATCTCTTTTCTAGGGGTAATTTTATCGATTGCACACGTTTTCGAAGCATAAAAACGATTCCCTGATAAAGAAAATATACTTTTTCTTTAAAAATAGCCACGTTTCAAAGCCAATTTTCCCTGAATCAGGATCAGGGAATCGTTTTCACGCTCTGGGAATGCGCGCAATCGATCCCCCGCAAAAATTTTAGAGGTCTCATTTTTAGAAAAATAAATTCTAGGTCCCAAAAAATTGTTTAAATTCCACTTTTTTGGGTCACCCTGTATTATTTTCTTATAGTCCTGTTTTTAATTATAACTAGCATAGATGTGCATGCTTCACGCACGGGACCTGAAAATTTCTGTGTGAAGTTGTGACTACAACGGAACATATACATTAATATCATTTCCCTGGTTCAATAAAAGTTGTTTGTTGAAACGATTTATGCTTCATTTTTCGTGAGTTTTCATAATATCAACAACAACAGAAACTTTTTTCCAAGTGGACTGGTCCTTTAAATATAGAATGACTCTTTGTGAAACTTTTAATTAATCCAAAATTTTCCTTTCTCTTTTCCTATCGATACTGGTTTTGACTATTTTCGAATTAAAAATTGGTGCACTAATCGGAGTTAAATTGTAAAACACTCAAAATTATGTATTCTTTTATCTTTTGAGTTAAGAAGCAAAGTGGAACCGTTGAATGGGGTATAAAAGTAGGTCAATTTAAAATTTGTGTATATTTTTGAGTCCATTATGAAAAGTCGTCCTAGGGTAATATTTATTGGAGCAATAGCTATATGTGGTTTGGCTATTGTAGCTAGTATTTCGATTTCAATTTTAATAGTAAATGATGTTAATGGGTTGTATGAGGAAATTATGAAAGATATTGATGAATTTAGGGTATGATTATATATATTGAACAAGAGATTGACTCTACTGAGTAGCGGCTCCAGGATTTGTTTTGGGGGGGGGCAACTAGGTAAAAACCTAATTTTTCTATCAAATTTTGACCAAAAATGCCATTTTTTTAAAGAAATTTTCAGCTTGGAGGGGGGAGAAACCCGTTAGCCACTCAGCCATGGAGAAAACTACAAACCCCATTATATGCATCACACGTGGGCGCGTGGTCTATCGTAATTTTTTTTTAAAGCACAACCCCACACTCCTGGTCTGTCGTAACGACAGACCAAAATAATAAAATCACCCCCCCCCCGGCACAACCCTCTCGACCCCTCGGTACGACCCCTCGGTACGACCCCCTTTGACCCCTCGGCACAACCCTCCGACCCTGCCCTGTTGTCACGACACCCCGCAGCCCACGTGTGATATGTATTCGTTTTGAAGCGCTCAGAAACTGAATCGATTGGCGACATTCCTTTTTATTTTTTTACCTTTGTTTTCACCTTTTCGGCTTTGTAGTGCGCCATGCCCCCCCCCATAAAAAGAAATAAAGCAAAAATCTTGTACCAAAACTTTTTTTTCTCTCAAAAATATTTTTAGATCCTGGCTAATACAGCTTGGTCCGAAATGCAAATAAGATCAATAGCTTCAAATTCAACAAATCTGAAAGAAAATTTTCTACGTTTTAAACGAGGCTTTGGCGGAGGTTAATTACTCAAAAAAAATTTCCCCGAAAATTTTTAGGTGGTTATGGAAGCTATGCTCAGATAACATACCAGCCTCAGCCACAGTTTTATGCTACACAAGTCCAGCAAAGAGTTGCTCACCATGAAACAGGTACTTGCCCACCGGGCCCTCCAGGTCAACCTGGAATGTCAGGACAGCCTGGGTCACATGGGCAGCCTGGACCACCCGGACATCCTGGACCACCAGGAATGGCTGAATCACATGGTTATACTGGTGGAGCTTGCCCACAATGTCCTCCTGGACCTCCAGGGATGCCTGGCGGAATGGGACCTCCTGGTTTACCTGGTCCTGATGGACAGCCAGGGATGGGTATGCAACATAGTGGTGGAGGTCTACCAGGGCCTCCTGGACCACCAGGCGATGTTGGAATGCCAGGNGTCCTCCTGGACCTCCAGGGATGCCTGGCGGAATGGGACCTCCTGGTTTACCTGGTCCTGATGGACAGCCAGGGATGGGTATGCAACATAGTGGTGGAGGTCTACCAGGGCCTCCTGGACCACCAGGCGATGTTGGAATGCCAGGTATGAGAATAAAAATGGTGTTTTACAATTTTTTATTTTAGGCCAACCAGGAAATCCCGGACCACCTGGAAATGATGGCGCGCCTGGTCATGGTGGTATGAGTCAATCTGGACCTAAAGGTCCACCCGGACCACCAGGTCAACCTGGTCAGCCGGGAAATCCTGGATTTGGTTCTTATGGTAATGGTCTGCCAGGTCCGCCTGGTCCTCTTGGTCCACCTGGTTTTGCTGGACCACCAGGTCAGCCTGGTGGGCCTGGAATGGTAAGAGGTGAATTTTTGAATTTGTTTAAAAAAAATTTAGCCAGGAAATAGCGGAAGATCTGGAAGTGATGCTCACTATTGTCCTTGTCCAAGAAGATATCTTTTTACTGGTGCAAAAAGTCTGGTTAAATCTTTTTTTTAAATTTCGTTGTAATAGTATAATGCTTTAAAATAAATTTAAAAATTTACCGATGGAAAGAAGGGCAGAAGCAAGAATCGATTGATCGGATGCATAGGACATGGATACCAAGATGCAGAAAAGGTGCAGGAAGGGTCAAAATTAAACAAATTTTGCCAATCGACTCAGCTCACCGAGAGCTTCAAAATGAGTACCATATCATGAGGTTTTGGGGTTTGACCCCATGGCCGATTGGCTAACGTGCTCGGCCTTTTTCATAGAGTGCGGGTTCGATCCTGTACCCAAAAGTCTTTTTTTATTTTGTTGTCAAAATTCATGAAAATTTTTGCATATCCACATTTTATGCTGGGAACACGATGGCGCTATATTTTTCCGATAATTTTCATGAAATTTGAAGGAAAAAGTTTTAGATTTTCTTGAGATTTGTCGATTTTTCCAAAAGTTTTTATGGAAAAATAATTGCGCCATCGTGTTTCCCGCATAAAATGTGGATATGCAAAAATCTTCATGAATTTTGACATCAAAATTAAAAATGACTTTTAGGCGCGGGATCGAACCCGCATCCTATGAGAAAGGCGGAGCACGTTAGCCAACCGGCCATGGGTTAAACCCCCAAAATCCCATAATACGGAATTCGTTTTGAAGAACTCGGTGAGCTGAGTCGATTTTTTTTACTTTTGGCCCTTGCCTGCACCTTTTTTCTCTTTAGTGCGTCGTGAATGGATGGATGGATGGATGAAGAAAACGTCTTTTTAAAAAAATTTTCAAATTTTTTGTCATGGCACACCTTAAACTTACTCAACATCTCTATTTTTTCTATTTTTCTTTCAAAAATTGAAAAACTTCCCTCACAAGTTTCCATGACGACTTTCACATGACTTGAAAAAGATCTCAATCTCTATTATTTTAAACAAAAATAAGCAAATGAATTCAATCAAGTTCCCGTTGCCTAAGAGAGTCTTTTAAAAAGAAAAAAAAGACGCCATGTTTCTCGTTTTTCATTAACATTTAAAATTTTTCTCTATTGTTATGAAGTCAAATGCCGTCTTTTCATATGTATTTAAAATCAAAAATGGCGCTAGGTGTTTGGTCTTGTTGGAATTAATTTTTTGTGTTTTTTTAATCTTTGTGACATAGAGCATTTCTTGTTTGTGGGGCTCTTACAGATGGGATATCTCTAGACACGGAAGTTTTTTGGCAAAACTTGGTGGAAACTCGAAATTTTATGAACGAGTAATGCCATTTGACTAGAGGTCTCAAAAGTCGATGTTAACATTATTAACATCATGTTAAAATTAACATCGATATTAACATTCGATGTTAATCTTTTAAATTTAATTATTTTTTGCTGTTTTCGGATTAAATAGCTTAATTATGATCGTTTATGATGTTTCCAACAATTTGTGAAAATTTTGACCGATGTTAACATCGATGTTAATCACGTTAAATCGATGTTAATCATGTTAATATCATGTTAAAATTGTTAACATCGATGTTAACATTTTAACATCGGTTGAAAATTTAAATTTTCAAAATTTTTTAAAACCATCGGAAATGGCTCAAAATGGCTTAAAATGATTATTTGTATCGTTTTTACTCCAAATAAGCGAATTTCAACCGATGTTAAAAATGCAACCGATGTTAAAATGTATTAACATCGATGTTAACATATGTTAACATTTTGCGACCTCTACATTTGACTCAGTTCAACGAGACGAGTAAAACTAATACCATAATATACACAGACGCTACAGAATCTCATGACCGAGTGGACAGAATTTTACTAATAGGTCGAAGATTAGAATCCCAGCCCGAAATTAAAGTTTTCCGATTTTCATGAAAATTTTTGCATATACCTATTTTTGGTCGTAGATCATTTTCCTGTTAATATTTTTTCATATAAAGTTGTTTTGATATGAATTGATACTTAACTTGTATCTTAATAAATCTCCCACCGGGCCCTATATAGTTTATACCGGTTTCTATATGTGTGGTGGGTGTATGTGTGCTTTATGTGTGTTTGAAAAGCTTCTGCAGCTCTGCTTGTTTTGTGTGGAAGCGTGAATTATGGTTTTTGTTTTATCAAAATTTTAGTTTAAGCACAATTTATAATTAAAACCAACCTTAGGAGCTGAGCTTTTGATTCCCTGTTTTAGTAAAGTTGTATTCGGGTTTTATCCTGGCCAGGAATGATGGGTTTGACTCTGGGCTCCCCTTTTTATACCTCAACCCCAGCAAGTATGACTCCACCCATATTTCATCATTTTATGGGGTGATATTTGATGATTCATGAGATTTCGAAATAAAAATGACGTGATTTAAAGTTGACGATGACGAATTTTGATCACCTGATGTGGTGAGTCATACTTGCTTTCACCGTCCTGGGCTTCCTGGATTACCTTCCCTTACCTTTTACTTTTAGCTCAGCTCCTCATAAAACTTTACAACTACCTTTTCCTAGGCTCATATTTATATCTCCCCATATTTTTCCAGTTGGACCCTCAACTTGTCCTTTTCTAGAAAAATATGAGCAGTCACAAACAGTTTAAATACACATATCTACAGCATTTTAATCTATATTTACAATCAACACTCATATGATGAGTAGGATACGATACTCTTAAAAGACTGAAACATCAACTATGCAATTCTAGCAGCTTAGTTGTTTTGAGAAAAATCTTTTTTTTTTTAAATTTCTTCCTATTTTTACTCCCCTATCTTATATTTTTGACCGTTCTTCAGCCTCAAAACTCTAAGCACGAGCATTGCATTTAGAAAACTTTTAAAAAAATCTTCTCATAAAAATACCCTGACACCAAAATTTTTAATTGAGCAAATTTTGAAGGAATTGAGCAAAGTTTTAAGGCAAGAATAAATCTCATGGCACACTAACAAAGCTTATGACTTGTAAATAAAGCTCATTAACCATAAAGCTATAGAATTTAAGAAATTCGAGAATGAAAGTTACAATTAAGACATACTATTTTTACAATTACCACCTATTTACACTCAATACCTATTTCTTAAACTATGTTGCTCTATCTCATGTTCTATTCTACCAACTCTTAGTCTGCGTATGATATTTTCATGACGATCAAATTCTGGACTATTGCTCATTATCAAATTGTGAATTCCTTTAAAGTCTACTTCTTCTAAATGAGGCACTAATCGGTCTGCAAATGTCATCTGTTTAATATTTTTAATCTTATCGATCGATCCGTTTATTTGATTAAGTGTATAAAGACTTTCTCCTAATTGTATAGGAATGTTTTTAACTTCTGAACACTTAACTTTTGGTGAAGATTCTTTAACAATCAAGGTTTGCGTATCCAAATATCCATGTTGCTTGAAACCGGATGGGCCAAAAATGACTGGTGGAAACTTATAACAACCCTTCGAATCATTCATCGGCATGAATGAGAAAAATGCTAAATCTATTGGACTACAAGAGTAAACTTCGAGAACAGAAGGCGAGCGCATGTAAGCATGAATATATGGAGTATTTAGAAGAGCTCTGGCTGCTAAAGTTGGAGACGCCGCCGCTATTGCTGTTAAACTTTGATACAAAGCTATGAGACTTTCACATGTTGACAAGAATGCACGCTTGAGAGACATTGTCAATGATTGTGCCATTACAATTTTAAGCGCTGTCATTTCTGCCGCCAGTTCTGTTGATGAAACAAATTTGTCTATTTCTCTTTTTGCTTTTATTTTTGTTTTGTTTGTTTTAGTTGTAAAATTTTGAATTGGTATTCCATATCCTTGTTCTGAAATTATTAGGTCTAGTCCACAACTTCTTACTCTAGTTGCATTTTTAGAAAAGGACAGTGCAAACTCCCTATTTTCAGCCAGCCAAAGATCTCCTAATCTTGTACCATTCCACTCACTCATATGCACATAGGGGCATTTTTGATTTTGGTTGGGCTCCCAAATTAAATAGTTTTTATCTAGAGTCTTGCATCTGCCACTCTCATACGCACAATCTTCATACATCGCAGTAGGGGTCACAATAAAGCTTTCATTAAACCTAGCAGTTATATCTGTCTCATAAAGGTAGCAATTGGAAATCTGTGCCGTGGACCACGAAAAACTTCCCAAAACTGGATATGGGTAATTTATCTCCAATTCTCTATTTGTATGCCACTTATCATTTGTATATGTAAGCTCGCCAAGTCCACATGTTTTGTTTTCAATCATTTGCATACATTCTGTAAAAGTTATTGTTTTTGTTTCAATTGTTTTATTAATGTGATGATTGCCAACTAAATCTGTATAGAATTTTGCTTTCTGTTCGATAATTTTACAGACTCTTCCAATTGAATGGTATTCAATTGAATTCGGCCTGTAAATGGAAAATTTTAACTGTTCTGGTTTGTTTGTAAGATCTGATTCTTTTATTTTACAATCTGGAGGATTTGGAATCTTCCAGAGAGTTTTATCATACTTGTTTTGACAAATGAGTGGTGTATTAGGAAGAAAAGAAGATGAAGCTATGGATAGAAAAGCAAGAAAAGTTAATATAGAATTAAGGTTAGTATTTGAAAATGTTAGACATGCAATAAGCTTTGTTAGAGCTGTTATAACAACTCTCACCGGATACAAAGGACTGATATTTCTCGGTTCCAATGGTATAATGGGCGTGGTGGGGCGCGGACCTTGTGGAATCTGATCAGCTGGCAGTTCCCCAATCTCAGTCGGTTCTTCCCAAGTACCTATATAATCCTGGATCTCAACCTCATCTGACTCTTCTTGGAACATCGCGTTAATCTGAAACTGTGCCAACCTATTATTCGTATTTTTGAGAGCCCTATTCTCAGTTACTAAATCCTCAACGCGCTCAAAGGCATTATCTAAATGTTTTCGATAGAGCTCTAACACTTCTATATGATCTTTTTCGACAACGGGGTCAATAGCATTTACTCTAGGCTTTGGTGGACTAATATCATCTGGGGGTAACCGCTTATTACAATTGTACTCATTATGACCTAAGTTCTGACAGATACTACAAAATGGTTTCTTATTAAATTGCCTTGGGTCTGTGCTAAACGGATTAGATTTTGTCCTAAAATCTGGGCGAAAACTTTGGTTTGATCTAAAATTTCTGAAATTTTCATTTCGATTGACTTGATTTGAATTGAACTTTTGATATTTTTGGTTATTTTGAGAGGACGAAAACCTAGCACCCCAAGAATTTTGATTTCTGGGATTATTTCCCCATGAATTATTTTTTCTATAATTCGTTTTGTAGCTCTGATTATTAGGTACGTAACGATTTCTGTACGCATTGTTAGTCAAGCGATTTCTGCCTGTTTCTTGCTTAAAATTGCTAAGCCTCATGTCCTTAACCGCTCTGTCCAATGCATTCATTTGCGCATCCATACTCGCCATATTTTGAATCGGATTTCTATCAACACTCTCAGACGTGGACCCTTTTTGAGATTCTATCAAGTTTTCATAAAATAGAGCTTTCATGTAAGCGTCTTTAAAAGTATTTGGCTCTGACATTTTAACATAGAATCCCAAAGGGGGTCTTAATCTATCCGGAAATTCATCTAACTACTTTTCCTCATAAGCGTTTCCTGTCTTACCTAATGTTGCCGCCCTTACAGCCTGTCTAAATCGATCAGTGAACTGACTTACGTTCTCATCTACTTTCTGTCTGCAAGATGTCAAAAGAGATTTAGCTAAAGTCCTATGACTAGGACTATCAAACATGCTTTTTAGCTTTTCAATAGCAGCTGTATAAGTTTTAAGATCGTTATCGGTCAATTCGTCCCAGCGCTCACGTGCTAAACCATCAAACGCGAGTTTTAATTTAGCGATTTTCTGCGAATCGGTCCAAGATGGGATCTGAGCCTCGGCCAGGTCCTCGAACCTCCTTAGCCAAAAAGTAAAAGGGAATGTACCATCGGCTAAAAACATAGGAAGTTTTTGCGACTGTGAGTCTACTGAGGTCATTACATTTATCTCATTGTTTTGATTTATTAGCTCCCCGTGCTCTAAATTCCTTAAAGGCTCTTGATTTTGAATATTCCCATTTTCTCTATCTAATGATAGTTCTGAATCAACCGATAACTTTCTTCTACAAACATTAACTTGCTCATACCTTTTATTCATCTCTCTCACAAATGCTGCGTGAGAATCTTCAATGCTTTTAAATTTTTCATCCGTAATTTCTACAAAATCGTTAAAGGCATTGATCTGCTCTGTTAACTTTTCTGAAATTTTACGCGACATGCTAGAGTATTCTGTGCGCAGGGCCTGTTCCAAATCAGCCATTTGTAGCAAAAGTGTTATTGCGTCTTCAATTTTAGCAGTCTGCTTAGCATCGCCGCGATTAAATAATTTCGAGTTTACAATTGTTGAATTCATATTACTTTTCGTAGCTGACATATTAGAGCTCTACCTCAAACCGATTCACTTAATAATGCGCAAAAAATTTTTCCAGAGAATAAAATGCAGATCTAGTCTAAAGCTTAAGTGATTAGTTAAGCTATTAAAAGCAAACTATAGATGAAAATAAAAGAGAAATATATAGATTTCGAAAAAAATACGGTTTCAAAATACGATTTTTTAAAATATTCGGGATATCGAAAACTACGATTTTCGATTTTTTAAAATATTCGGGGTCTCGAAAACTACGATTTTTGATTTTTAAAAATATTCGGGATATCG
The DNA here is from genome assembly GCA_900406225.1 of Acrobeloides nanus. NCBI lineage: Eukaryota > Metazoa > Nematoda > Chromadorea > Rhabditida > Cephalobidae > Acrobeloides > Acrobeloides nanus. The sequence goes on along the minus strand of OZJO01011314.1, from coordinate 10,913 downwards.
AAAACTACGATTTTCGATTTTTAAAAATATTCGGGATATCGGAAACTACGATTTTTGATTTTTTTAAAAATATTCGGGATATCGGAAACTACGATTTTTGATTTTTAAAAATGTACGGGATTAGTTAATTTAAGCTACTAGCAGTTAAGATAAATTGTGAAAGATAAATTATCATAAGCAAGAAAGTTGAAATTATGTCCAACAATTTTGAATTAAGATATTACAGATATGCAGGATGTTACAATAGATTTTATTTTAAACTTTTCGGTCTTCGCTTCAATACACGAATCTTTTTCAAAATTTCCGATTTTCGCTTAAATAAACAGATTTTATTTCACAATTTTCAATTTTAGCTTTAATACACAAAATTTTTTTATAAAATTCTCGATTTTCGCTTCAAAATTTTCAACTTTCGTATCAATAAACAGAATTTATTACAAAATTTCTATTTTTGTTTCAATAGACCGATTTTATTTCAAAATTCTATCTCTGTTTCAATAAACAGACTTTATTTCGAAATTTGTTATTTCTCTTCAATACACAAAATTTATTTCAAATTTGTTATTTTCAATTTCGATAAACAAAATTTATTTCGAAATTTATTATTTCGATTTGTCTTAAAATGTACTGTTTTCGTTTCAATGTACCAAATTTGTTTCAAAGATAAATTTCAGATCGTGTTTGTGTGGTCTTTGTTACTTTAAAATGCCTACAAATCAGCTGTTTTTCCTTTGCACTTTCCTTTTTACAACAACAATAAAATCGCTTCTGTGAATAAAGATGAATGAAGAAACAGAGAATGAATGCAGAAAAAGAGATCTTAATCAAATAAATGAGACGTTAAGAAAATAGCTATTTAAAAGAATTTTTTGTTGTATTACGCACAATTTCTTTTTCGCTTCAATACTCAAAATTTTTATTTCAAGATTTTCAATTAAATTTCACTATACAAAACTTATTTCAAAAAAAAAATTTTATTTTCGTTTCAACACACAGTTTTTATTACAAGAATTTTATTTTCGTTTCAATAAACTGATTTTATTTCAAAATTTTCTATTTTCGTTACAATACACACGATTTATTTGTTTCAAAATTTGATTTTCGTTGTAATACACAAGATTTTAAATAATTTTCGTATTTCTCGTTGTAATATAAAATTTCAAATAATTTTCGTATTTTTCGTTTCAATGCACAAAATTTATTTCAAAGCTTACTGTTTTCGTTCAATAGACAGAATTTATTTCAAAATCTGTATTTTCTCTGCTATATAAAATTACTTTTAATGCTTTCGCTCAATTAAATTTCTTTTTAATGATTATTTCTTGGCTTTCAATAACTTTTTCAAAGATCAGCTGTTTTTTATGAATGTTTTTAAAAAAAGAAACGTCTTTGTGCCCTTTAAAACTCGAATGAATGAAGAATGTCTAAGAAAAATATTACACTCGAAAATGTGCGTATGCTTTTTTTTTTAAGAAAAATTATCAGAAGAAGCCCTAAGATGCCTATATTTCAGATTGACCAGGCCTTTATTACTATAATCTCTAATCTGACAGAATCGGTTAAATCTTTACCTTTCAATTAAACGTGTATCAACAATATTGCAATGTTCTTTAGCACACTATAAAACAATGAAAATCGACTTTTAACTCGACGAAAAAATACCTTTCTATGAGCCTCAAAATTCTACTCAATGAAAACTGTCTAATATAGCTTAACTATAGTCAACAAAACAGCTTACAATAACCGTTATGAAGAAATCTGCCCTATTTTGTAATCACTTTTATCACTCATACACACAACAATAACAAAGATAAAATCTTGTCTGGATAAAGGATTATGAAAATATGATTTTTAAGCTCCTAATTTTTGTACTAAAAAGAATATCGATGGATGAAACGAGCTGGCTACCAATTGATACTTAGCTTGTATCTTAATAAATCTCCCACCGGGCCCTATATAGTTTATACCGGTTTCTATATGTGTGGTGGGTGTATGTGTGCTTTATGTGTGTTTGAAAAGCTTCTGCAGCTCTGCTTGTTTTGTGTGGAAGCGTGAATTATGGTTTTTGTTTTATCAAAATTTTAGTTTAAGCACAATTTATAATTAAAACCAACCTTAGGAGCTGAGCTTTTGATTCCCTGTTTTAGTAAAGTTGTATTCGGGTTTTATCCTGGCCAGGAATGATGGGTTTGACTCTGGGCTCCCCTTTTTATACCTCAACCCCAGCAAGTATGACTCCACCCATATTTCATCATTTTATGGGGTGATATTTGATGATTCATGAGATTTCGAAATAAAAATGACGTGATTTAAAGTTGACGATGACGAATTTTGATCACCTGATGTGGTGAGTCATACTTGCTTTCACCGTCCTGGGCTTCCTGGATTACCTTCCCTTACCTTTTACTTTTAGCTCAGCTCCTCATAAAACTTTACAACTACCTTTTCCTAGGCTCATATTTATATATGTATGGCGCTGGTTCAATCCTCGCCAGCGACCATAAGTTTTTTGCCTTATCTTAAAAGTTCTTCAAATCAGCTAATTTTTCTGTACTCAGGATTTTTGTTCACTTTTTTATACCATTTGCTACTGCTTCATATGGGTCGGCATAGGTTTGCACATTCTATCGTACGACGGCCCCACAAGCTATCGTACGAAGTCATCGTACGATCGTAAAATTAACGTAAAAGTACGATGAAATCCCCACAAGCTGTCGTACGATGGTACGACGCAGTACGATGGCATCGTATGGAATTTCGTCGTACTCGTACGATACTGTCGTACGATAGCTTGTGCCGTTGCTTGTGACCGTACGATAGCTTGTGCCGACCCTATAGGCTAAACTTTTCTATCTTTGCGGGAAATTCCTTCTAAAATTAGATCTTGATCAATGAGCAAAAAATAGAGCAGATGTATTTTTTAAGTTGTTAATTTGACATTTGTGTGCAACAATCGTGAAGTAGATTAGTGAAAAATCAGATTATATAGCCAAAGGTTGTGTGCAGATACTCAGGAAATTGGGAAAAATGAAAACAAACTGAAAAATTAGGGGCTGTCTAGATATTACGTTATCAATTTTTTTAATTTTTAAAACCCCCCCCCCCCACGTTATCAAAAATGCACTAGCGTTATCAACTTTTTGTGGTGAGGGCTGATCCCCCACATGATAACGTAATATCTGGATAGCCCCTTATAAGATTTCTTTTGACTTTTGGGACCATATTTATGTAGCCACCTCTTGAACAAATCTGCTACGCCTATGCATACCCTGCCTTTTCTATTCTTTTTAGCCGGTAAGGCCGTATGGCTGTGATAAAAAGTACCTTTTGGTTTTTCATAAAGCCCTATTTCAATCCATAATTAGGGAGGATTTCTTAAAAGTTAGTAAGGAGCGATCCCGTCCGATCTGGCAAGTTAAGCAACGTCGGGCCGGCCTGTGGGTGATCTCCATGGGTGGTTTTAGAGAATTTAAAAAAATTTTATCTAACACCCTAAATTCGATCTTGTAGAATGTTTTCCTATTCTTATTTTCCTTGAAAAAAATTTCCCATGCCTGGAAATTGACTTTTAAAAATTAAAAAAATATCATTAAATGTGATTACAAATTATTAAGAAGTATCATAATTCAATATTTCATTTTTAAATGATTTTTAAAAGTCAATTTTCAGGTCTAGGAAATTTTTTTCAAGGAAACTAAAAATAGGGAAACATTCTAGGGAGTCCGATAAAAATTTTGTTAAATTCTCCCCCTCGGAGATCGAACCAGTGGGCCCAACGTTGCTTAAATTGCCAGATCGGACGGGATTGCTCCTTACTAACCATTAAGAAACCCGCCCAGATTAAGGATTGAAATGGGCTTTATATATTTTTTAAATTTCGATTTATTTTGATTTGCGTGACAATTTTTTCAAATTATGAAAATTAGGTTGATCGATGATTTTTTAGCATACATATAAATAGGAAGTCAATTAAGCCTTGAAAGAATGATAATGAGGTTGTTGAGAAAATTGCTTTTTTTTCTTTAAGAAAATTTATATGCTTTTCATCAATTTTCTTTTTTGCAAGTGAACTTTTGTTAACAATATTTTATAGCAATGAAAAACCGCCCACATGGTCATGTGGCTAGGACTGTGGTATCTTGTTTTATCATTATGTAGTTCGATAACGACAGGGTTGAATTTTAAAGATATTGAATTTCAAGAAATTTTTTATCAAATCCCCTAAATTATGATCTCATAGGATTTTTGTTTTTCATCATTTTCTTTATCAAAATTTTCTATGCCTAAAAATGATTCAACAATTTTAAGATTGCTTTCATACTGGAGTCATTCTTGAAATTATAGCAATTTTTAACTGAAATAATGAAAAGGAAAAATTCCTGAACCCGAATTTAGGGGACAAATAAAATTTTTTGAAATTCAACAATTTTTGTAAATCTACCATGGTGAGCTGAAACCCGATATATAGGGTGCCCAAAAAATGGTGATCTTGCGATTTTTTCAATTTCTCTCAATTTTTTTATTTTTCACCCAAAATGCCCTAGAGAGGGTTTTCTATGCGAGTAATCGATTGCGCGCATTGCCGAACATTGAAAACACTTCCATGACCCTGATTTAGGGAAGAGGTGTGTGTATTGAAGCGAAAATATGCTAAAATTGTGTCAGGAAAGCATTTTCAATGTCCGGCAATGCGCGCAATCGAGCCTCGCACAGAAAACCCCCCTAACAAAAATTGTTTTTTTAAATTTTATTTTCCACCAAAAAATATCGAATTTCAACAAAAAATTTTGAATTTTTAAAAAATCTTATTCAATTTTCAGAAAAAAAACTTTTGACCATTTACGTCATTCTTTTTCAAACTTGACGCAATTATTCATATCCCATAATTTTTCGACTGACAAGACTAACTTTTCTAAGAACCCTCAATTTATTTTTTCTCTTGTATAATAGTCTTGTTTTAACTTCTTTCTCTCACTTTTTTCTTTATTTACTTTGCTTCCAAAATTGAAACTTCAGTCGAACGCATATTATTTGGAGAAAAAATGCGAAAATTATTTTTATATAGATGGCAAAAATGGTTGTTTTAAATGTTTGTTTGCTGAGTAATTGATATATATTTCCGTTGTTTGTTAACACTCGAATACTTCAACAAATTTTTTGGTTCAAATAAGACAGTTTTTCATGCTGATTACGAATGTGAAGAAGTTTTTTGAAAAAAAGTTCCGGCTGGGGGTCTTGAGCCCCATCTTTGAGTGTACTCATTAAAATTTTACTGTTTTTTTAATTGCCATATCTCCTCGTAGGAATTGAATTGAGAGATGGTTGACCACACATTGAAAAGCTGGAAATCAGCTATAACTATTATATGGACATCTATATCAAGTTTTAGCGTGAATACATAGATAATCGCAAATCTTTGACAACACCTCTGATTTTTCTCCTGGTCTATGACAATTATTGGCATTTTTGACCCTGTTATGGAGGTTTTCAGCCAAAATGAATTTCCCAAAAAATGATGCCAGATTCTGAGGAAATTTTTGGTATATCGGATTTGGTATGTTAGCATAGAAGTTTTTTGAGTTAAAGCTAATTTATTCTTGAGTAATGGTAATTTTTTGATATTTTTAGCGCTTCAAGCCCATAGAACCGATGTTAACTTAATTCTTTTTGCCCAAAAATTAATTATTTTATCGTTTTGGGACATGGCAAACAATTTCTGACCATTTTTGTACGAATCTGAAAATGCCGTGAAAAATGATCATTTTTGCTCTGAACCTGGACCACGAAACTAAAGTTTTTCAAAATTTGATCCAAAATGACTATAAATTGTTGGTCATGGCCTAAAACGGTAAAACAACTTATTTTTGTGCAAAAGAATTAAGTTAACATAGGTTTTGGGATCTTGCTACGCAAAAAATATCGAAAAATCACCATTTTTCAAGAATAAATTTGCTTTAACTCAAGAAATTTCTATGCTAGCATACCAAACCCAACATATCAAAATTTTCTTCGGAACCTGGGCTGCATTTTTGGGAATATCACTTTGACCAAAAACTGACTAATAATTCACAAAAACTCGTTGGCTTCCATTTTTTATCAGTTTACTTAATTTTGTGTGACGCTTTTCCGCTTATCGCTGTTTATCTTCCGGTCCGTTACCAAAAATATTTTCATATTAGATTATATGTTTACTAATATTTCAGCGTCCTGATGAGCCATATAAATTTTACTAATATTTCAGCGCCCTGACGAGCCATATAAACTTTACACTTATTTTTTTGAGGAAATTTTTGAGCTAAAAATAAATTGATAGAACAGCCACAAAAGATTTTTTTATAGGGAAAACTACCCCAACTCAAAACAAATTGGTCATGTAGCAGCTTAGCCTCCAGATTAGGGGAGACTCCCAAAAAATTGTTCAATGCAAAAATTGAATTTTTAAAAGAAAAAGTTGATCAAAAAACGTTAAAAATGGATAAATTTTGTATCTTTAAAAAATTTCAAATTTTGGTGTTTTCAAAAAAAATTTATTTTTTCAATATTTTTAAAAATTGATGACTTTTGTGCATTTCTAAAAGCAACATCATGAAAAATGATGATTTTGTCCTTTTTATGTTTCTATGGAATTTTGAAAACTTTAAGACTTAAAGTTTACGTGTATTTTAGAAAGAACCTGGAGACCGAGCCGTTAGCGCTCGGGCTCGGGCTCGGCCTCGATTCCGAGTGCTTCTGATCGCCTTGGAGCGCTTTTATAGTCCTCTTGAAATTCGCATAAAACGAATTAGTCTGACAAACACCAGCTAGTCTGGCTTTGCCAGACTATTTGGTGTGACACGTTTATAACGTGAGAATTAAATTTTTTATTTTCTAATTTTTTCTGCGCTCAAAATCAAACAATTCTTTTTGATTCGTGTTCCCCATACCCTGTCTGACTACGCCACTGAAGGAACACGACACCGGCGTTAATTTTCGATTTTAACAAAAAAAAAAGTGTACTTCGGGAGTCTAACCCTCCTGGAGAGTTTCCCATTAACATAGAGGGTGTCAAAAAATTTAATTTTTCATTTGTCATCCAAAAAATCGAATCACACTTTTTTCTTCAAAAATTAAAAAATTTCCATAATCTTTCAAACTACAAAAATTAACATTTTTAAAAATTCAAAAAAAGCTGTGTGTTATTTTTTATAGTTTCTTCCAACATTTCAATTTTCAATCAAAAATGTCTCATGCTCGTGCATATGAGACACAAAAAAGGATTGAATGTTGAAAATCAAAAATTGCATTTGCATGTATTGTCATGTTAATGCCTTGAATGTTACCTCGACCTTTTGGAACTTCATTTATGCTTTTCTTTTGCTCATATGTAAGGCGTATTTTGTGTTAAGTTTTATGTTCAATTCTTTTATGATTAATAATTTCTGGCTGTGATGCCAAGAATTTTCCATTTATAAGAGGAAATTTTTTTTGTTTGGTGTCATTTTTAGAATTTTGACGAGGTGAAAGAGATGTTCAAAATTGGAATTTTTATATTTTATGTGATTTGTTCAAAAATTGAGTTTTTGTAACTTTTTCAATTTCAATTTTGTTCTGAAATCTGAATTTTGGTCATCAAACATAATAATCCCCAAGAAATCACTCTATAGTGCTAAGCGGCTTTACTGGTCGATTTAATACATTTATTACCTTTTTGTGTATGATCACTTTTTCTAGGACGTCACCGAGTTTGAATTTTCAACATAAAAATTACAAAATTTTTTACTTATTTAAGTCGAATTTATGGCAAAAATTAAACCATTATAACTTCATTCCATCATATAGCCCTTTTTCGCCTATAAAAAATAAAAGTCCACATGCGATGGCTATGTGGATAAAGGAGCAGTTCTTCCGATCTGGCAAGTTAAGCAACGTTGACCCGCATGTTCTATCCCCCTTTTTTGATTTTAAAAATTTTATTTCAGTGAACAAAAATTTATTGCTCTCTGAAGAATTTTTGAAAATCAAAAGTTTTACCCACCTGTACAGGCCCAACGTTTCTTAACTTGCCAAATCGGACGGACACCCTCTTTATCCACTTAACCATCTCATGAGGACTTTTTAATTATGGGCGGAAAAGGACTATAGTGTTAACTTCTCACTTTCGATCCGGATGTTACTGATTCGATTGTCCTTGTTTTTCTTTTTTGAATTTTTTCTCGTGTCCAAAAAAATTTATTTCTCCCAATTTTTTATCTCTTTCTCTGGTCATCTGACTTTGTCCCAAAAATGACGCGTTACGACGTGAAAAGTATAAAAAATCGCTTCAAAAAAGCTGAGGCACTTAGTCTTATGAATCTGATAGCACATAAATTTATGATAAGAATCTTTCTTTTTCTCTCTATTTATTTCGAAACTAAACTATGGATTTTTAGTGTAAGTTATGGAGTTTTAGTGGTTACTAGCAATATACAGGGTGGCCCAAAAAATGCCAATTTTGAGATTTTTGCGCGATTTTTTCAAATTTTTTAATTTTCATTAAAATAAACTAAAGGGGATTTTTCTAACGAGAAATCGATTNGGTTACTAGCAATATACAGGGTGGCCCAAAAAATGCCAATTTTGAGATTTTTGCGCGATTTTTTCAAATTTTTTAATTTTCATCAAAATAAGCCGAGTTTTTCTATGCGAGGAATCAATTGCACGCATTGTCCGACCTTGAACAATCTTTCCCTGACCTGCAGCTTCTTTTCGCTTCAATACACTTATCTCTTTCCTGAATAAGGTTAATTTCATCGGAAAGCATCACAAGAAGTATAAAAAACTGGACAATTTTTAATAGTTTGGACTCTTTTTAACCCGTCTTTGCCGATTCTTCTTCATCACTTTCATAATTTGGGGGGGGGGGGAAGTACCTACCCCCTCCCTCTCCCAACCTTGAGACTGGAAAAATAATAACCAACACTGGCCATTATGCACGGCGCATCAAAATGCCGAAAAGATGTAGGCAAAGGTCAAAATTTAAAAAAATTTCGCCAATCGACTCAGCTTCGCCGAGCGTTTCAAAACGAGTACCGTTCATGGAATTTTGGGGGTTTAACCCATGGCCGATTGGTTAACGTGCTCGGCCTTCACTCATTGGGTGGGCTTCAATCCCACGCCCAAAAGCCATTTTTTATNTTTGGGAGTTTGACCCATGGCCGATTGGTTAACGTGCTCGGCCTTCACTCATTGGGTGGGCTTCAATCCCACGCCCAAAAGCCATTTTTTATTTTGTTGTTAAAATTCATGTAAATTTTTGCATATCTACATTTTTATACAGGATGGCTATGGCGCTATTATTTTTCCATGAAAACTTTTGGAAAAATCCATTTTTGAAATTTTTCGATTTTTCCAAAAGTTTTCATGGAAAAATACTCGTTTTGAATCTCTCGGCGAGCTGAGTCGAGTGGAGAAATTTTTTAAATTTTGACTCTTGACTGCATCTTTTTCCTCTTTGATGCGCTGTGTATGATCGATTTTTGCTCACCGTTACCGAAACTTTTTTATTTTTACCTCTGTATAGCTTAACGTCACTATTTCCTTTTTATCCCACTCATTTTTCTTCATTTATAATAAAAAAATTCACAAACTACAATGTCATTAACTAATCGAAACATTGCCTCATGTGTCCTCAACGCATTGTCTCGTGGTTTCATTTTTTCTTCTATTATATACCTGTCCAAGTAAATAATATATACATATACATAACATCTCAACAAAACTAAAAAAGTTATTCCTTTCTTCTCTTGGGAGAAGCACCGCGCCTTTTCCTTTTTCCTTTTTGCTATTTTCTATTTTTGTTGCATGAGGCCAAAAACATGTCGTCCTGTTGCGAGGACGGCATCCAGGCATCATTTTTTCAATTCAAACCTTTGCGAGAGGATTATATTATTATATAGGTTTATATATTTGTTGTTGTTGCTGCTTTTTAACTTGTGAGGTTTATTTGTGTCTAGAAAATTTTGAGGAGACAAGTTGGTGGAATGTGATATTTGATCATTTTTATGGATTTCAACATGTCGTGTTGATTGAATTTAGTTTTTTACGCTATTCGTGCAAAAATTTTCCTGAAATTAAGATTGACTATCCTCTTCCTAAAGTGGTACGTGTTGTTGCGAAAAAGGAGTCGAACTCCTGCCTCTGAATACTAGATACGGGCTTGGGGGTCTAATTTTTAGGCTCCTGAAGAGATTGTACCACAATTTTTTAAGACCCCATATTTGGGTTATCTTCCATTTCTTACCCAAATATCCTTAGTCATACTATAAATTTTTATCTGAATTTTTTGAGTGGTTGTGAATGAATCATACTTCTAACATATACACTTATATACAACTTCAAGATCAAACAAATAAAAATGGCAATGTTTTTTTTTATTAAGGGCTTACTTTTGAATACAGTCATCAAAAGGACATAAGCTGTGGTCGATTTTAGACTTTTTAGATTTTTTGACTATATAGGAAAAAAGAAAACGTGACTCAAATTGTAAGAAAACTGATTTTGACCAAAGAATATACAGAGACCAAATTTAGTGTTGCCAAAAAATTTGACTATCTACAACCAGTGGTGTAGGCAAGGGGGGCAGGTGTTCTCCCTGGTGGGACAAAAATTTAAAAAATCCCTACACATAAGAGTTTCTCTATGATTTTTGGGAAAAATACGCCTTTTTGGGGAAGTGCCTCCTAGCCGACCTTTCTGCTTACGCCACTGCCCACACCGCTTCGCCCACAAATGAGAGTAGTTTGAAGTCTATGTGGACATATATGGTTCCTATATGGCCACTTAGCAGGTTTTTGGCAAAAATCGGTGGAAACTGAATCGTTGTAGTTTTCGAGATAATTGCGTTTGAAATTTTGAATTTGTTACAAGCTCTTCGTTGTAATACACAAACTTTTTTG
>OZJO01011310.1:0-21271 GCA_900406225.1 Acrobeloides nanus | reverse complement strand
TAAAAGTTGTAGCCCGTCTCTCCAGCTTTATTGAAGCGAAAACTTTACATAGCCGTCTTTTTAAAAGTTGCAGAAAAGATTCTCAGCTTTCACATGAGTAGTCAACAAAGTCTCAATTCAATACCTACGAGGAGTTATGCTAATAGCATTAAAACGTTAAAATTTTGCAAATACCCCCTCAAAAATGAAGCCCAAAATACCACAGGAACACTTTTTTCCAAAAACTTTTCACAAGTTTGCAATAAGAGATCGATGAACTTTCAAAGATGATAAGAAAGGCATGCAGATAATATGAAAGGCATGCTTAACACGTCAAACCCGGTCTGTTACAGGTGATGATTATTGTTCCTCACAATTTTCTTATCAGAAACCGAAAAAATGTTTTCAAAAAGACTTATGCAAAAATTATCTAGACCTCTAACAAGATTGCTATTTTTAATATATATTGGATCGTGAAGTAAATTGTTGCCGCTCAAAAAATACATCTAAAATCAGCATTTTTCGTTCGTTTTCGATGAAATTTTTTTCAGTAGTAAGCAAGAATGTATGACGAATACGATCCAATCAGTCTTTTCGAGCGTAACTCATGTTTTCGTGTCAATACTTAAACTTTTTGAAAATTGGGCTCTCAAAGATGTATCCTTATTTTAGTTGCCAAACTGCGGAGGGGGGGGGGTGGGTCATAAAAACAAAAATTTTGGATCGGGGTCTGTGCAACTGTGCTCGGGACTGTTAGATTTAAACCGACAATGCTTCAAGTTTTAGGGGACGATTGACACTAAAATCATCTAAATCGGAAACAAAAAATTTTTCACTTTTTACCCTTGGGGGACCAAGGGGAAAAAATCGATTTTTCGAAAAGTTCTTTAAATCGGCTGATTTTTTGTGCTCGGCGATTTTCGGATATGGGAGCACGAATACGAAAGAATTTTTGACTTTTGACATCAGACAAGGGACGAATCAGAATTTTTGCAATCTATCGATTGTCGGTGGAATTTTTAAAAAATTCTTTCAGGAATTCGAATTCAGGTTTTCGTTTCAATTCACAAACAATTTCACGCTTCGGCAATGTGCGAATCGATTCCCCGCATAGAATAATCCGCAGAAGTTCATTTTTATAACGCTACGATTAAATCTGCAAACGGTTATTTTCCGAACTACTCAATACAACATGACATAACAAGGTGGACCAAAAAAGGGGGGACAAGTTTTGATGAAAACATTAAAGACAAGTTCTTACGCTGCTAATAACTCATTCCAATAGCATGGCCGAAAGCCTCTATACGACATCCATCGATCTATTTAGGGTCAAACTTTTGATTTTTAAGAAAATTTTTATATAATCCTCTAATTTCAACCTCGAGCATTTTTTTATCTATTTTTATTTTCTTTAAAATGTTGAAAAATTCATGGTACAAGGATCACTTTAACATTGAGTCCAACTTTTTTAACTTAAAAATGAAGCAAATAGGGTACTGAATTTTTAATTTGACTTTATTAGAGGCTAAAAATCGACTTGTGTTTAATTTCTCGCTGGTAAGAAGAAACGTCATCTCATTATAGACTAAACATGTATCACAAACGCAATATATAATGGACAGTTGAATTGAAAGCAAAAATTGATAACATTAGTATAAGTGGAAAAATTGAGTTGTCGGAAATGAAATATTTATTCGTATTGTCTTTTGCCATTATTTATGAAATTTATGCAAGCTGCCCGAATGGCACATTTCCTAATGTCGCAAAGAATAAATGTTATTTTATTCCCAAAGATTCCAAGCAATTTATATTGGCAGAAATTAGTTGTCAAAATCAAAACGGAGATTTGGCATCTATTTCCAATGCTTTTGATAATATGGCTGTAACAGGTGAAAACTATGAGTGGATTTCTTTACGCGCGGGTTGCAGAAAGATCCGCACTGGACACAGCGATCCTCAATCTGCGCAGCTCTACATGCAGTGCTACATGCTTAGGGCTGCCATTTTCGATTATTTGTAAGCAATTAGCTTACTTTTGGCTGCTTCTGCTTATTTTTGGGGGCTTATAATCAGCTTACTTTTAAGTCAATGGCTTAAGCCCAAAATGCTTATAATTGAAAGTCAATTTGCTTACTTTTGGAAATTTGCGATGGCAACCCCAGCATGCATGCACTGCTGCGTTGTCAGAAACTCATTTTATGGTGTATTCAAATCGGCTCCAGGGCCACTCAACCCACGGACAACTCAACCCGGACAACTCAACCCAAGACAATTCAACCCACGGACAACTCAACCCAAAGAGTGGATTGAGTTGTTTGGGCCTAAGTCCTAGGCCTAAGCCTAAGGCTAAGAAAAGTCCTATAGATTTTTTGTTTGAGTTGTATGGGTTGAATTGTCCTGGGTTGAGTTGTCCATGGGTTGAGAGTGTCTGCCCCCATTCAAATCGATTTATTTAGCAAACGCCGAAGACTTGCTTGGTTCGAATGTTACATATGCCTGGCTAGGTGGAAGTAATATCAATAATGGGACATGGATATGGACGGATGGACAGCCTTTTTCTTATAAAAATTGGGCTAAAGGTATTATTAAAAAATTTTAAACAAATAATTTTTTTAGGAAACCCAGACAATAATACTGGTGATAATTGCTTGGCACTAAACATTTTGAATGGCCTTTGGTATAGCCAAAACTGTTATAACATTATTCCATATATATGTGAGCTTTCTCAAACCAATTGTCCGACTTGTCCTCCATGTCCTCAAACAACATGCCCTCCATGCCCATCACATTGTGAAATTTCATGCCCTGATAGTTGGGTATATAACTCAAAAACTGGATTTTGTTATAAGGTAAAGAATTTTTCTTTAACTTTTACTTGTCCTAACAAATTATAAGATTCACATTTCCTATGTTATTACATATGAAAAATTGATTCATTTTAGGTATTTTATAACTACTATACTAGTTATACTTCTTACAATGATAGTGAATCAGTTTGTGAGCAATATAATGGTCATTTAGCTTCTATTCACAGCAGCGATGAAAATTCTTTCATATCAAGCAATATTTATTGTAATCAACTAAAAATATTTTAAAAGTTTTTAGGTCTTCAATTTACATATCCATTGATAGGCTTGTACTATGATTTGAAAAATAACGCTTTCCAATGGTCCGACAATACGCCAGTCGATTATACAAACTTTTATTCGAATGATACTAGTACTGGTTTATATTGTGTTTATCAATATTACACTGGGTTGTGGTCTACTCAAAATTGTTCATCTGGTTTTGGATTTGTATGCAAAACAAGACCACAAATCTGGTCAAACAATACATTAGAATATAAAATAAAAGATACTGCCTTTCTTAATATTAATGAAGGAAATGATCAGACAAAGCCGATAAACTCAAACTCTGATCAAGATCAATGTTCAAATACATGCCCAACATGTATGCCAGATAGTTGCACTCCATGTCCATGCAATACGAAATGTCCAGATGGATGGACTTACTATTCAGCTACTGATTTTTGTTACAAGGTTCGGTTGTTTACTTTTAAATATATCATGAGTTACAAATTAGATATATGATTATCCAAATGAATTTAATTTTTCAAAAGCCGAACAAACGTGTCAACAATCAAATAGCCATTTAATGTCAATTCATAGTGAAACTGAAAATAACTTTTTACAACGTAAGTCTTTATTAATATTATGAGTTGTATGTATTGTTGATAGCTGCCCCACCTCTAAAAAGTTGAAATTTTTATTTCTTAAAGTTTTATTCATGTGTAAATTGACGAGATTAAAAATTCCGATTCGTCTCCTGCCTGATATCAAAAGTCAACAATTCTTTCGTATTCGTGTTCCCTATACCCGAAAATCTCCGAGTAAAAAAAATCAGCCGATTTGTAGAACTGTTTAAAAAATCGATTTTTCCCCTTGATTCCCCAAGAAGTAAAAAAGTGAAAAATGTTTTCACTCCGATTTCGATAATTTTGATGTCAATCGTCTTCTCTTATCGCCCCTACAACTTGAATTGAAGACTGTTAGTTGAAATTTAACGGCCCCAAAGTCGTAATCACGCACATTACACGTTTATAGAGTAGGATTTATAGAATTTATTGCAACTAATGATGACTTTTGGATTGGATTGAGCTACAATAGTAGTTTGTCCAAATATATATGGACTGACAATACGCCATATGATTATAGCTATTGGAATTCTGGACAACCAAACATTACTTCTAATCAGTATTGTGTTCTTAATTTTGGGTTTCCTACTTCATTTACTTGGTGGACTGATAGATGCAATTATACCTTGCCATTTGTATGCAAACAACCTTCAAACTTTTAATTATATTACTTAACAAATGGGAGCTCGTTTACATGGGGGAGCCACCAACGTAATTTTTTTTTCAAAAATTTTTTTTCCGATTTCTTCTAAAAATCGACTTTTTAGAGTAATTTCTAGGCGAAAAATCGATTACGCGCATTCCCGAAGCGTAAAAATTCTTCCTTGACCCTGATTCAGGGAAATTAGTACATGTTGAATTTTCGCTTCAATATACACTCTTATTTCCCTGAATCAGGGTCAAGGAAGCATTTTGACGCTTCCGAGATGCGCTGAATCAATTTCTCGCATAAAATAACCCTTAGAACGATGATTTTAGAAGAAAAATCCAAAGCTTTCATATTTTCGCTTCAATACATACATCTATTTTCTTGGATCAGGGTCAAGGAAGTATTTTCTAGAAATTACCCTAAAAAGTCGATTTTTAGAAGAAAATCGGAAAAAAATTTTTTGAAAAAAATCACGTGGATGCCTCCCCCCATGTAGACGAGATCCAACAAATGAGATGTTGGGGGCTGGAAAACATTATTTTTTGGCCCATCTCAAAAAAATCTATTTTGCATAAAATTTTAGCTAAAAATACATTTCGCCGAATTTTATAGACAACAATCTCAATCAAAAATACCACGAAACATGGATGAGGGACAATTCCGGATGCTGTGATGAGGTTGTGACATAACTGGGAGAGGGATACAGGGAAAATGATATGCGAGAACGTGATTACATGTTTCAATAAGTTTTCAAATCCTTTTATTTTAAAAATATTAAAATTGCTATGTGTGTCTGTTTGTTTGTGCTATATGCGCCACCTTAAGTCCAATTCCGTCAACCAACCGATAGGGTTCAGTGAGAGAAGAAAAATGATACCAAAATCATGGGGGTACCCTATAAGAGTACCCACACAATGTATAAAATTTTTGTTTAAATTTATAATAAAAATTTGCATTTCGACGCGAAAATTTTTTTGTGCACAAATTTCGATTTTTGAGTTAAAATCCGATTTTTAAACAAAATTCGATTTTCGAGTAAAATTAGATTTTTGAGCATAAAATTTAATTTTTGAGCACAAATCCAACTTTTAGTTAAAATTTATTTTTGAGTAAAATTTTTTATTACAAAAATTTTGCCATTGATTACGTAATCATGGGGGTGGGGGAGGGGGGAATAGCCAAATGTTTACGGTTGATTACAGGGGGAAGGGGAGGGGGATCAAAAACCCGAAAATTTTGATTGCGTAATATCTGGATGACCCCTTAAAGCTATTTATCTTGAAAAATGGTGATGTTTCGATATTTTTAGCATAGCAAGATCCCAAAACCTGTTGGGCTATTTCACGAGCATACACTACCGGAAAAAATTATAACGTCATAATAGATTTTTAAAGTTATAGATGAGTAAATCTTGACCCGGGACTGGTTTTATTCGATAGAGGAAAGCCGAAAACATAATTACAGAAGACATTTTTGATGCCGGCTATTAAAAAATAAAAAATTTCGACAAATACGATTGATATGAATCTTTTTTAAAAAGTAAATTAAAGCTCAAAATATGTTTTAAAAACAAAAACTATGCAAGTTTCCTTCAAAATTCACATATTAAATTCACAACAAGTCGATATATGTCAGCGTCACCAAGTGCCGCTCGGAGTCACCCTAGGAAAATCCGAGTGCGGTAGCACTCAGCTCCTGGTTCTAATAAAATCGTAAACTTGCTCTATTTGGTTCAAGATTACTTCACAATTGTTTATAACGATAAAAAAATTGAATTTTAAATTTATAAACCATTTTATAGAGAATTTTGTTGTAGTATAAAGACCAATGACCTACAATTTTTCCTCCGCCATTGGTCTTTATACCACAACTAAAGTTCTTTATAAAATGGCTTATAAATTTAAAATTCGAAATATGTGGTGTATTTTGTTTTTTCTATGGTGTTTTGTTCATAATTTTCGAATTTTTATCGTTCTTGTTTGGTTGAATGTAAAATGTTGCTATTTGTCACCTAAATCTGTTTATAAAGTTGTATAACAACATATCTATGGATGAAAAAAAACTTAAAATTTAGCTAATTTCGATTGATAAATAAATAAAAACGCAAAAATCGACTAAATAAATGTTTCAGAAACATTTTAAAACCATATAGAATAAGTTTTAAATTGGTTTCATCTTTGTCTCTATATTTATTCACCGTGTAATAATACATAGATGTTTCGTTTTTAAGTGTCAAGGATAAACAGTTCGTATCATGATATCGAAGAAGCAATCATTATATCGAAAAAGAAGAGATTATTCACACCTTTTTTACTCTCTTAGCTAAAAAATAAGCACCTTAACTGAAGTATTTAGGAATATGTCGACCTTGTCAATAAATTCTGCCCAGAAAATTTAAAACCAAATCCGGCTTAAAGCACTTGATGTTTCCAGACTAGAAAATTTTTCTTCTCTACATGATACAAAGAACTTTTAAAGGTGTGCCTTGGTAATCGTTGTACTGTTAATAAGCTGTTATGGAGTGTCAAAAAAAGATAAGCAGCTTTTGTGTTCAAATAATAAAGCTTAAAATGAAAAAGATTAACATTCTATGTATGTATTATAAAACCATGATCATTTTTAAGGGATAAGAGAAGAAGGTTTGGAAATAGGAGTGCTGGTGGACGTCTCATTCTTTCACCACAATCGTTACCATTGTCGAAATTTTTATATTTGAAGTTCTTAAGAGGCAATATCTCGAAATATCGCAGATAGCTCCTAAAGGGGTGAGAGTATGCATAAAAAGTGTCGCCACAAAATTGAAGCCTATATTATCTTTAAGTACCTAGTGAGTGATGAACAAAAACGTAAAAATTAAGTCCCGTGCCTTTATACTTGTGGAGAAATCGAGGGTTATGTTTGACAAAAATTGTCATCCGGATCATTTTAGTATTTCTATCAGAACTTTTTTTATAAATGCGTTTCCCACAATTTAAAGCATGTTCTTATTGCCCTTTCCAGCGACACCAAAACTATGTCCCAAGCCTTTGGAGTTTTCGAGAGAAGTGATTTTCTTTCTATATATAACGATTTTTACCCCCTTAAAAAATCACTTTTTGAGCTCTAGCTCGAAATTTTCTGTCAGATGCAGGTATCGAGCCGAATATAAAAATAAACTAGAATTCCTGACCAACATCTCTGAACAAGTTCCAGTTCAAGAGCCGCGCATCCAAAAATAGTTCCATAGCTAAAACTGAAGGAGCTCAAAATTAAAAATTCTTTAAATTAGCGAAATTTGCCATAATTTATATATATTCGGAAAATTCATGAAAAATGGAGCATTTTTTGTTTTTACAGTAAATTCTGAATCGTTATAGTTTTCGAGATAATCCCGTTTGAAGTTAGCGATTTTTTTGAGGCTTGTTTTGAAATTTAAATTCCCGCCAAGAATTGAATCAGGATTTTCTAGGGGCAAGAAGAACATTTTTTTTATAGTAAATTCTGAATCGTTATCGTTGTCGAGATAAGGGGTCATCCAGATATTACGTAATCACGTAGAGGGGGGGAGGGGGTAGCCAAATGATTACGATTGATTACAGGGGGGGAGGGGGGGGGGTCGGTCAATGATTACGTAATCACAATGTATAAAATTTTTCACCAAAATTGTCCAATTTTTTCCATTTTTCAACAAAAAAATTATAAACCAGCAGCAAACGAATTTTTTTGTAAAAAATTACAATTTTTGTAGAAAAAATGAAAATTTTAGGACCTTTTTGATGAAAAAATAGGAAATTTTGGTCATTTTTGGTGAAAAAGACCATTATGATTTTTGAAAAAAATTTGGGGAACTAGGAGGAGGGTGGGGGGGGGAGAACCCCCCCCCCACCCTCCTCCTAGTTACGCCTCTGATTGTAATCATCTTTATCCGTTTTAAATCAAATTTTTATTAAAAATTGATAAATTTAAACAATGTTTTAAACAAAATTTTCATCGAAAATTTTTGAGAATTTTACACTTAAAAATGAGTGTTTTTCAGCAAAAAATTTTCGCACCGACAGACGCAAAAAATATGGGATTAAATTGATTTTAGAAATTTTTTAAAACTCGAAAAAATTACCTTGGTCCCCCCTTATATTTTTGCGCAAATTTTTAAAAAATTGTCGAAAAAAACATAAGGGGGGACCAAGGTAAAAAATTTGGCCATTGATTACGTAATCATCGGGGGGGGGGTAGCCAAATGATTACGGTTNTTACGGTTTGATTACAGGGGGGGGAGGGGGGGGGGGGTCAAAAAATCCGAAATTTTGATTACGTAATATCTGGATGACCCCATAGAGGTTTCCTAAGAACTTCAATAATTTTCAATGTCAAATGGAAGATTATTAATGTTAGAAATACCCATAATGGAATCATGACCCATATGATATCTATGGCTT
Organism: Acrobeloides nanus; assembly: GCA_900406225.1. Classification (NCBI taxonomy): domain Eukaryota; kingdom Metazoa; phylum Nematoda; class Chromadorea; order Rhabditida; family Cephalobidae; genus Acrobeloides; species Acrobeloides nanus. Next base: position 12,534 of record OZJO01011310.1, on the reverse strand, counting down.
TATGTCGCAGAAGGATACATAAAATAATTTCGAAGGTCAACAATTTTAGCTCACAAGAGCTAAAATTATGAAATAACTGAAAATTAGGAGGCACACAGGTGTTCAATATGAGAGATTGAGGGACATTTTTTGCCATACTTCGATCATGTGTACCCCCCCCCCCCCCCCATATAATAAGTTTTAAGTTTACTCCAAAAAGATAAAAATAGAAAAAATAATTAAAAATAGGTAAAATTAAAATTTTGTTGATAAAATTTGGCATAAAAATACATAAAAACAATTTAAAAAATAATTGGATAGAAATTGGCAAAAAAATTTAAATGGCAAAATAATTCTGACGAGGCCGAAACTCGAACTCGCCTCCTCGTTCAGATGATCCTGCGACCAATCAACTGTGCCATGTTGTCCAACAATCTTGATCAGAAAAAACTCGAAATCGTACAGGTTTTAACTCCGTGGGCTAACGATTCTTGGAATATTGACACGAACAAGTAGCAAGAAGTGATTCAAAAAGGTAAGGACTTGGCATCTTCGAAATTTCCATCCGAACCTGTGGAAATTTACTGGGCAATGGATTCTCTATCTTGGCTAATTGACCCTGAAAAACCGGACGTTGTAGTGGTGAAGAAGTTGAAGAGAAGGCTAAAATTCGTCATTCGCTATTTGTGAGCTCGTACTTATTAAAGGGAGTGACATTTATGGACTAATCCAAGAAAAAAATTTTTCTAAAAAGATCATTTTTAGGGGTAAAATCATGCAAGAAATCGCCGAAGCGTGAAAATGCTTCCCTGACCTTGTTCAGAGAAAATTGTGTTTCTGAAGCAAAAATTGTCATTTTTCGCATTTTCAAAAACTCAATTTTTTTTTTGAATTAGGGTCAGAGAAGCATGCTCACGCTTTGGCGATGCGCGCAATCAATCTCCAGCATGATTTTACCCCTAAAAATGATCTTTTTAGAAAAATTTTTTCTTGGATTAGTCCGTAAATATCACCTTTTTAAGAGAATTAGTGGACAAAAATTTGGTCGACGTTGCACAAGGACCTCACTACGTTCATCATGTTCCGCCAAAAGCAATCAACGAATCGATCCTCGTCGTCGATGCTTTTCAAATGGACAAACGTTTGGCTCGAACTATTGGCAAATCTATCCAAGCATGAAAATTGCGTGGAAGAATTGCGAATTTCAGCCCGACAAAACAATTTGATGCTGAGCCGTTTCGCAGCTTCGACTTTTGTTCTGCTCAGTGTGATTTTCAACAGTGTGCAATTTGAAGAAACCGGTGTGATTGTCTTCAAAAATAAAGTAAGCCCAAGGCTCTCTTTTTTGGAAATTCGCATAAAAATCGAGTTCAAATTGAACCTATAAAATGTCGAATTTTCAAGAAGTTCTTTCACAAACTGCTCTATTAAATAAAGCAGGGGGTTGTGTTGGAACTGTTTGAAAATTAAACATTTTATAGGTTCAATTTGAGCTCGATTTTTATGCGAATTTCCAAACCTGAGAGCCCTGGGTATGCCAAGATTTTTGTTGTTGACAATTTATTAATTGTGATTTCTAGCTGAACGTGGACTCGGTTTTGACAGCAGCTGAAAAATATATAACAAATTTGTTGAACGCTTATTTTGGAGAAGATGGTATGTTTGTTGGATCGTTCAAAATTTCATAACGTTTTTTTTAGAGCCAACTGAAGAACTGCTTCGCTTCGTGCCGATGGAATGCTTCCATCGTTCTGATGTATACAATGCAATATCATTTTATAATAATAAAAAGTGTTTGGATTTAATCCTATCAGCATAAAATTTTATTTTTGCTACATTTGAAACGTTGCTCTAGTTTTTATTGTTGTAAATTTTGTTTAAGTTTGTTATACCGCTTGAATTGTAAATAAATTTTTGTTGAAATACATAGTCCAGTTTATTATACATGTGAAAGGGTTTTTTGTTTACACAAAAACTTTTGCACGTATTACAAACTGGACTATATATACAGGGTGTGCGAAAATTATCCGACTCCTCCATTCATGTCGATAATTGATAAAATTTAACAACTTTATATAAAAAAGTGAATATTATTTTGTCTTTTTGTACATAAAGTTGTTTAATTTTATTAATTATCTACATGAATGGGGAGGGGGTCGGATAATTTTCGCACACCCTGTATATAGTCCAGTTTGTTATACATGCGAAAGTTTTTGTGTAAACAAAAAAAAATACAAATCAAGCGATTTGGAAAAGTTTTTTGAAAATTTAAACTTTTATTTATCCCTTTTGGAGTAAAAAAACTAAATTGAACAAATCGCCTGAATTTTCGTATCCAGGATCTCGACATAAGGAACTCAAAAATCTGAAGAATTTTTTGATTTTGACCAATAAAAAGTGGAATAAATGATTGTTGTCAGTTTCATCCATCCAGATAGGGTCGTTTACTTCCAACCCCTACTGTGCATGTATGGTCACAGTGAGTTTTTAGCATAACTTTGGTCAATTAAAAATCGGCGAAATGGTGTTTTTAGCTAAACTTTTGTAAAAGTGCTTTTTTTCACAGATTTTTAGCTAAAAACGGCATTTCGCCGATTTTTAATTGATCAAAATTTCTGCCAAAAACCATTTTTTACGTTTTCAAAAAAGTCTAAAGAAGATTTTTAGCAGAATTTTTTGAAAAATTAGTGACATCTCAACTAATGGGGACATTCATTAGTTGAGATGTGCGAATCATCAAACCGGCGAGTCCGGGATTTTTGGGATGGGCGCAAAAAATTTCTTTTCCTACCATCTTATATTCCAAAATGTTTGAACACTCTATAGTGGAATCAATCAATCAATGAAAATGTGGATTAATAGTTGTCTTATTAAAAGTGATAAGAGCTAATTCGTGTAAATTTTTTCTTCATATTTTCGGTTTTCATTTCGTCTTGCTAATTTTATTTTCCTATGAATTCGAATAAAGAAATCCAAATTAATGGTGTCGATGGTCAAGTTTATGAATTTCATAAAAATGGCCAATTGCTAGGTCAAGGAGTTTTTGGTAGAGTCATTAAAGGAAAAAATATTTTAGTACCTAAATGTCATCGGATGAGTTATTTTAGATTCATATTTTTAGAATCAAAATGATGTTGCTGTAAAAATTGTAAAAAATCTCTCTGGTCAACAAAAGATGTTGGCACGAGAAATTGAAATCCTTGAAGTCAGGAGTCGTCTTGTAAAGTAAAAAAGTTTTCAACAAGTAATTTAGGTACTAACAAGTACTAAAAATGAAAACATTGTCTCATTATTCGCCGTCAAGACAGCTCGTGAAGTTTTTATGGTTATAGAATATTGTAATTATAAAGATTTAGGCTATTATTTGTCCGAAAAAGGTGCTCTAAGTGAGGTTGAAATTTAGTATTTTTTTAAACAAGTTGGTAAGTTATTAGTAAGTTTATTAGATGGAAAAAAATTTAGTGAATGGATTAAAAACGCTACACGAAAAAAAGATTATTCACAGGGACTTAAAGCCAGAAGTAAATTTTTATGCTGTCATGGCAGAGACCGAAAAGGCGACCACAATGAATTCTGTCTCCCGTAATGACTTAGAGCATACATGGGCGGGGGTGGAAAACTTGCCAGGCCCGCAATTTGAAGCTAAAAATTACATACGTCCCCTCCTTACCTGAAAATTTTTTTCAAACAATAGCAATTTTTCAAAACTCAACTACAGTACCGCCCTCCTCCGTTCCGGGGGTCTGGCTATTCCACTGCAAAATATAGGCCTAATTATCTCAAATTCGGTCTCTGCGTCAAAATATTTAACTAAAATTTTTTCAAATTTTTCAGAATTTAATGCTTTCCAACCCAACTGGATTCCAACTCAAAAGCGATCCACCTTTTTATGAATTAGTTATAAAAATTGCGGATTTTGGGCTATCCAGAATTTTGCCCGAAGGATCTCTTGCTAGCACTTTTTGTGGAACTCCTTATTATATGGCATCTGAAGTACTTTTAAACCAAAGATACGATTCCAAAGCAGACATTTGGTCTCTTGGCATGATCATCTATGAATGTTTGACTCAATCTATACCACTAAGAGAGGCAAGTCTAATATTTTTACCTGTTTTTCAATTTTTATTGCAGGAAGGTATTAGAGGATACTTTCAACTTACAAACTTTTATCAAACAGAAGCTAAATTAAACTTGAAGATGCCTAAAAATGTTACAAAAGGATTGGCGGATATTATTGTCAAAAGTTTGGAGCAAAACGTACAAGAAAGAATAAGCTTTGAACATTTTATATCAAACCCGTTTTTTACCGATATTTCGAAAAATCAAGAACTTATCAAAAATATTAAATGTCTTAAAAAGGAAGATGAATTAACAAGTAAGGATTTTCCCAGGAAAATAATGTTCTACAAAGTTGTTCCCCATAAAAATTCACGTTGAAATGACCCATCGCGGTAGATTTTTGGGAACTTATACACATTAACCCCCCCCCCCACGGCGTGCACTGACTTTAAAAAAATTTTTCCTCGTGAAAAAACTAAAAAAAGTCAGAAAACACCCCAAACAGTTTTTTGATTGCTGTGGAAGCAATAAAAAAACAACCTGTACATAATGTACAGGCTGTTTTTTTATTGCTCCACATTTCAAAAATTCGCCAAAAATCGAGTTTAAATCTATTTCCATCGCCCGATAGCTCAATCAAACGCCCTAATCACTGAATTTTTTTAGAAAACAAAATTATTGAAAAATTTTATTTTCGATTTTTTACGAATTTTTGAAATGTGGGAGCAATTAAAAAAACCCTGATTTTCACTATTTTTAGGCTAAAAAATAGAAAATAAATTTTTTTCAATAATTTTGTTTTCTAAAAAATCCAGTGGTTAGAGCGTTTGATTGAGCTATCGGGCGATGGAAACAGATTTAAACTCGATTTTTGGCAAATTTTTGAAATATGGGAGCAATAAAAAAACAACCTGTATAAGCATTTTCATATAGGCTTTGATTCTTCTTCTACGAAAACTTATCCTTAAAATAAGACAAAATTCATAAGCAAAAAATGATCTCTCAAGCCTCTGGGCTTACCTTTTTTCCATTAAGGATTCAATTAAAGGTCATTTGGGCATAAAGCTAGGGGGTTTCATGAACAATAGATCTATACCAAAACCAACCTACAAAACTTTACCCTTGAGGATATAGACCCTCGGGAAGCATCATACCTATTTTGAGCTATGTCCATTCCCAAAACCTATATCCTCACAGGAGGGGCTCCCAAAACTTTTTTGATGGGGATTGAAAGAACTTGTAAACCTATCTAATAGGCATATTTTGGTTAAAATCGAAAATATGACCGAATTCTTGACCTTAGCCGTCAAATTCATTTAGAAAAATTGTTTTTTTTTTACAATTTTAATTGTGAACTCAGTGTTAAATAATTTAGCACCGAGGTTTTACATAATAAATTCTAAAAATATCGTTCGAAAAAATTTGAAAAAAAATTTAAAAACAGGATAATTTTGCTTTTTAAAATTTTTGTTGCTGATTATCAATAAAATCCGTTTATTGACACGAAAAAATTTAAATCAACTTAGTCCACTTTTTTCAAAAACGACTAAAAATATTTTTTTCGTGTCAAAAATACAGAGTGGCGCAAAAAAAAACTACACTTTTGCGATTTTTCGAATTTTTTCATGAAAGCAACTTTCTAGGGCAATTTTTATGCGAGAAAATCGATTACACACATCAGAAAAATATTTTGACCTTTGACATTTTGATTTTTTCAACTTTTTACGGGGATAACCCCTATTTTTATGAAAAATCAAATTTAACCAAAATCCTGTAAAAAATGCAAAAACCTGAGCCCATGCCTCCACAAATGGCCTACCCAAGTCCGAGATTAACCACTGGTGACTAACAGCCTTAGAGGGAGGTACGACACAAACTCTAAGCCATGAAGTGATGAACCTTGCCCTTAGACACACGGTGATAACCACTAAGTGTCCGGGGATCAAACTTGGGCCCTGCTGCATGAATAAATGGATGTGGGCGAACCCACTCCCCACTTAACCATGACGGCGCCTGACGATTCAGCCACTTAAAAAATTATGATATATACAAAAAACCGCACTTTCGAATTTAGAAATTGAAATAATCAAAATATCAAAGGTCAAAATATTTTTCTGATGCGTACAATCGATTTCTCGCATAAAAATTACCCTAGAAAGTTATTTTCATGAAAAAATTCGAAAAATCGCAAAAGTGTAGTTTTTTTGCGCCACCTTATAGTTATACTGCGGGTTTTTAATCAAACAATCGATTTTTAACCCCTTAAAAGAGTTTATTTGTAGTCATTTCTCTTTTTGAACATGGTACTGATATAGAACATCAAAATACCGATGGTGTTACGTATCTTATGCATGCATATTATGAAAATCAAATTGAAATTGTTCGTTATTTATTGGAGAAAGGTGCAGATTTGAATAGAAAAGATATGAACGGCAGTACCGCTCTGCACTATGCTGCACAAAATAAAAATGAGAATAAGCTGATTGTCGAATTATTATTAAAACACGGTGCTGATATAAAACATCAAAATACTTATGGTGTTACGTGTCTTATGGCTGCAGCTTATAAAAACAACATTGAAATTGTTCGTTATTTATTGGAGAAAAGGTGCGGATTTAAATAGAAAAAATAATTACGGCAGTATCGCTTTGCATTGTGCTGCAGAAAATAAAAACGATAATAAACTGATTATCAAATTATTATTAGAACATGGTAGTGATATAGAATATCAAAATACAGAAGGTGCTACGTGTCTTATGCAGGCATCTTATAAAAACAATATTGAAATTGTTCGTTATTTATTGGAGAAAGGTGCGGATTTAAATAGAAAAGATAAGTACGGCAGTACCGCTCTGCACTATGCTGCAACAAATGAAAATGACAATAAGCTGGTTGTCAAATTATTATTAGAACATGGTGCTGATATAGAACATCAGAATATCGAAGGTGTTACGTGTCTTATGGATGCAGCTTATAAAAATAACATTGAAATTGTTTGTTATTTATTGGAGAAAGGTGGGGATTTAAATAGAAAAAATAAGTACGGCAGTACTTCTCTGCACTATGCTGCAGAAAATAAAAATGACAATAGGCTGATTATCAAATTATTATTAGAAGAACATGGTGCTGATATAGAACATCAAAATATCGAAGGTGTTACGTGTCTTATGGATGCATCTATGAAAAATAACGTTGAAATTGTTCGTTATTTATTGGATAAAGGTGTTGATTTAAATAGAAAAGATAAGGATGGCGATCCCGCTCTGCACTATGCTGCAATAAATGAAAATGACAATAAGATGATTGTCAAATTATTATTAGAACATGGTGGTGATATAGAGCATCAAAATACTGTAGGTGTTACGTGTCTTATGTATGCATCTATGAAAAATAACATTGAAATTGTTCGTTATTTATTGGAGAAAGGTGCTGATTTAAATAAAAAAGATATGTACGGCAGCACCGTTCTGCACTATGCTGCAGGAAATGACAATAAGCTGATTGTCAAATTATTGTTAGAACATGGTGCTGATATAGAACATCAAAATATCGAAGGTGTTACGTGTCTTATGGATTCAGCTTATAAAAATAACATTGAAGTTGTTTGTTATTTATTGGAGAAAGGTGCTGATTTAAATAAAAAAGATAAGTACGGCAGTACAGCTCTGCACTATGCTGCAGAAAATAAAAATGACAATAAGCTGATTGTCAAACTATTATTAGAACATGGTGCTGATATAGAACATCAAAATGCCGAAGGTACTACGTGTCTTATGTGTGCATCTATGAGAAATAACATTGAAGTTGTTTGTTAAACTTGAACTTCAATAATTTTCAATTTCAATTGGAAGATTAATAATATTAAAAATACCTATAATCGAATCATGTCCCATATTATATCTATGACTTTATGTCGTAGACTGATACATAAAATAATTTTGAAGGTCAACTTTGAGATCACGAGGGCTAAAATTATGAAATAACTGAAAATGGGGTGGCAAACTGGTGAACAACATGAGAGATTGAGGGACATTTTTTATCGTACTTCGAACATGTATACTCCCCCCCCCAAATTTAGTCGAGATAGAGAAATAATCACGTCTCAAGCCAAAATTATGCTAAAAAATTTAACAGCCCACCATATTCCGCGTCTAAAAGATCGACCGTTCCTCATCCCGCGCTTTAAGAGTCCACCAGCAAATTTGTGGGGGTGGGTACACTTGTAGAGAAGCAGTGGCGTAGAGAGAAGGGGTAGATAGGGGGAAGGAGGATATGTTTCTGGAGTGCCTCCTTGCCTACATCATTGGGAGGTGACCTTTTCTTTTAACCATCTGTATGTGTGAAAACCCAAAAACGTGAAAAAGTAATAGTGCCAAAAATTGAACGTCCCTAAAAAGTAAAACTAACTTCGATGTATGCGAATTCGAGCTTTTCTTCTTTGGGCGGAATTCCATCGTCGATTCGGTGCACTTCGACCTCCAGCGATTGCTTAGGATCCAGAAAGCTATAGACGGGTTCAACTCATTAGACTTTGTTGTTAGAGCACAGTACCTTGACGGTCAGTCGCTTCTTCGTGGTGTTCTGCATGGCAACCTTCTTCATCATGTTCGAGTCCTTATTGAATTCCAGTTGACCTGGCTCGAATGCGATCCACTGAGTAAAGGGGTCCTAAAAGTTTTAAAACTTTTAGGACCCCAAAAAATGTTAGAAGAATTAAAGAAAACTATATATGAAAATAGTAAGTGTTATTTTATCTAGGCAGATAGTATTCCAGAAACTTATCATTTAAAATTGTATTTTTTCCTTTAATTTTTCAGACGTTCAACAAAAAAAATGAGTCAGGAAACATGCTAGAACAAATACAAAATAATCATCAAAAAATGCTAGAAAAATTAGATAATATATATAATATTTGTAAGTGTTATTTTATCTAGGCAGATAGTATTCCAGCAACTTCTCGTTTACAGAATGGCCCAATAAAAATGACACTTTTTGAAATTTGATGTTTGTAGAAAAATTGCATTTTCACGGACAAATTGTTGATTTTTTATCAAATTCTTTTTAAATATGTACATCTAGAATTTGATTTTCTATGTTTTAAAAAAAGAATTTGATAAAAAAAGACAATATTTTACCCCCATGGTACATTTTCAATAATTATTTGCATGAAAATTGCATTTTCTTAAAAAAGAAAATGCAATTTTTTGCAAATAATTATTGAAAATGTACCATTTTTATTGGGCCACCCATAAATTAAATTAAAAAGGGAATCCAAAATTCGGTGCTTTTTGCTATTTTTCCTTAAAATTCTCAATTCATTTGAAATTATATAACAAATATTTTAAAGAATTTTACATATGAATTTTAGATAAATGTCAATCAAAAAACGGAAAGTATTTCTATTTAACAAATTCTTGCTATTACGTAAGATTAATAACCAGTATTATTAAAAAATTACGAAAATATTTTTTTAAAATTTTGATGATGGAAAAAAATGAAAATCTAAAGCAAGGACGTAGACAGATGGGGGGGGGAGGCACTGGGACACGCTCCCAAATGATCGTAAGCCAGAAAAAATTGTAAGAGTCCCCCTTAAAGCTAAGAATCCGCCCTAAAACTATTATCAGTACACATACGGAAAGGTTTCGCTTCAATAAAAAGTTAATCGCAAATCTTTGCAAAAACTCCTGATTTTTTACATGTTTTTGACAATGATCGGCCTATTGACCCAGTTACGGGGGTGTTCAACCAAATTTGTCCATCACATTTTGTAGCCCTTATTTCCAGAAAAATTTTGATATATTGGGTATGGTATGTTTGGGGATAAGTTTATTGGTAAAAGGCCACAAGGTGGACCAAAATGGAAAAAAAGTTCTTCAGGAACATTTGGTCATGGTCAAATGGTTAGGACTCTAGGAATTGCACTTTAAGGTCATTTTTGAACTGAACTTGGACCACGAATCTGGATCAAAAAATGTTTTTCTAAATTCTCCAAAATGATCAGAGTTTGTTTCCATGACCTAAAACGGTAACATAAATCATTTTTAGACAAAAAGGCTCAAGTTATCGAGGGCCTAAAACACTAAAAACATCAAAAAATTACCATTTTTAAAAGTAAATTAGCTTTTACAGTAAACTTGTCCCCAAACATACCATACTCAATATATCAAAATTTTCCTGGAAATCAGGCTACAAAATGTGATGGACAAATTTGGTTGAACACCCCCGTAACTGGTTCAAAAGGCCGATCTTGATCAAAAGCCAGGAGTTTTTGCACAGATTTGCGATTAACTTTTTATGGAAACAAAAGTTTGCTATAGTTGTCTAGAATAGTTATAAGGCAGATTCTCAGCTTTTTAAGAGGCAATATCTCGAAATATCGCAGATAGCTCCTGAGGGGGTGGTGGTACGCCAAAAAGTGTTGCTAGAAACTTGAAGCCTAGGCTATTTTTATGCACCTAGTGAGTGATTAATAAAAATATACAAGTTAGGTCCCGAGCATTTAAACTTGCAGAGAAATCGAGAAAAATCATCATTTTGGACCCCTCAAAAATCATCATTTGGACCCTTGTTTTGTTTTTATCACAACTTTTTTTCTACAAATGCGTTTTTCATAATTTAAAGCACGTTTTTATTGCCCATCGCCCCCCTTTCCAACGCCACCAAAACTATGTCCCCAGCATTTGTAGTTTTCGAGAAAAGTGACCATCTTTCTATAGAACACGAGTTTTGACCCCCTCAAAAATTCACTTTTTGGGCTCTAGCTCGAAATTTTCTCACTACGGGAGCTTCGAGTTGCACATAAAAATAAACTAGAATTCCTGGCCGACATCCCTGACCAAGTCACTTTTCAAAAGTCGATTACCACTAAATGTAAAAACCGCTAACAAAGTACGCATGTAGAGTATACCATGTTATATATATGTGACATTGTTTGTATCATAATTTTTTTCTATAAATGCGTTTTCCATAATTTAAAAAATGTTTTCATTGCCCATCGTCCCCCATTCCAACGACACCTCGATCATGATCCTAGCATTTATAGTTTTTGAGAAAAGTGACTTTCTTTCTATTAATAACGCTTTTTGACCCCCTCAAAAATTCACTTTTTGGGGTCTAGCTCAAAATTTTCTTACTACGTGAGTTCCGAGTCGCACATAAAAATAAACTAGAGATTCTGACCGATATCCCTGACCAAGTCACTTTTCAGGGGGCGAGGGGCAAAAAATGTAAAAATCGCTAATAAAGTACGCAAATAGAGTATACCGTGTTATATAGATGTGACATAGATAACACGGCTTTTTTCAATCTTGATTGAATTATCAATAATCAATAAAAAAAACACACAAAAAAATACGTATTTTCACTTTTTTCGTCTATTCATTTTAAATTCGAATATTATCATATATTAGAACGACAAATTTTTTTGATGTTTTGAACTTTTCGTACGTATTTTTTTGTGTGTTTTTTTTATTGATTATTGATAATTCAATCAAGATTGAAAAAAGCCGTGTTATCTATGTCACATCTATATAACACGGTATACTCTATTTGCGTACTTTATTAGCGATTTTTACATTTTTTGCCCCTCGCCCCCTGAAAAGTGACTTGGTCAGGGATATCGGTCAGAATCTCTAGTTTATTTTTATGTGCGACTCGGAACTCACGTAGTAAGAAAATTTTGAGCTAGACCCCAAAAAGTGAATTTTTGAGGGGGTCAAAAAGCGTTATTAATAGAAAGAAAGTCACTTTTCTCAAAAACTATAAATGCTAGGATCATGATCGAGGTGTCGTTGGAATGGGGGACGATGGGCAATGAAAACATTTTTTAAATTATGGAAAACGCATTTATAGAAAAAAATTATGATACAAACAATGTCACATATATATAACATGGTATACTCTACATGCGTACTTTGTTAGCGGTTTTTACATTTAGTGGTAATCGACTTTTGAAAAGTGACTTGGTCAGGGATGTCGGCCAGGAATTCTAGTTTATTTTTATGTGCAACTCGAAGCTCCCGTAGTGAGAAAATTTCGAGCTAGAGCCCAAAAAGTGAATTTTTGAGGGGGTCAAAACTCGTGTTCTATAGAAAGAAAGTCACTTTTCTCAAAAACTATAGATACTAGGATTATGATCGAGGTGTCTTTGGAAAGGGGGACAATGGGCAATAAAAACGTGCTTTAAATTGTGAGAAACGCATTTATAGAAAAAAAGTTGTGATACAAACTATGTCACATATATGTTACCGTCATATCTGAAAGTCCGGCATATCTGAAAGTTTCGGATATGCCTAGGCATATCTGAAAGTGAAAGTCCGGCATATCTGAAAGTCGAATAAATTAAATATTTTTTTTGCTAGCCATAAAATCTATCAGATGTAATTGAAAAGCTTATTACAAATAAATAGTAAGATTTAAAAAATTTCATATTTAGTGACGCCGGAAGGGCGTCACTAAAGTCATTGTAACGTGGCCCAAGTTGATTTTGTTTTT
>OZJO01011309.1:0-16884 GCA_900406225.1 Acrobeloides nanus | reverse complement strand
TGACTCAAATTATCAAAAATTGAAGTGTTTGAACTCAGGAAAAGTAAAATGAAAAAAATGTTCAAAAAGAAGCGTTTATGAATGAAGAGGCTTAGGTCTAAGCCTAGGCTTAGGCTTAAGCTTAAACCTAGACTTAGGCTTGGGCTTAGGCTTAAGCTTAAACCTAGACTTAGGCTTAGGCTTGGGCTTAGGCTTAGGCTTAATCTTAGGCTTGGGCTTAGGCTTAGACTTAGGCTTAAACCTAAACCTAGTCTTAGACCTAGGCTTAGACTTAGGCCTAAGCCTAGGCTTAGACCTAGACTTAGGCTTAAGCCTAGGCTTAGGAATAGACCTGGGCTTAAGCCTAGGCTTAGACTTAGGCTTAAGTCTAAGCCTAGGCTTAGGCTTAGACCTAGGCTTAGGCTTAGACCTAGGCTTAAGCCTAGGCTTAGGCCTAGACTTAGGCTTAAGCCTAAGCCTAGGCTTAGACCTAGGCTTAGACTTAGGCTTAAGCCTAAGCCTAGGCTTAGACCTAGGCTTAGACTTAGGCTTAAGCCTAAGTTTAGGCTTAGACCTAGGCTTAGGCTTAAGCCTAGGCTTATTTCTATGCTTAGGCACAGGCTTAGACTTCGGCCTAGGCTTAAGCCTAAGCCTAAGCCTAGGCTTAAGCTTAGGCTTAGTCTTAAGCTTAGTTTCAATGTTATGTTTTCTTGTCGATTTTGCTGAATAATTTCCAGAATATCAATAAACGTGTAATTTATATGTGTCCAGATGATCTCGAAACAAATTTCAATTTTTGTACTTTTTTGCTCATTTTTCATATTTGCCAATCTCACCCCCCCCCCAAAAATTTCAAAATTCTTTTTTTAAGGTAATACATTGCTCGACAACGAGCTCATCTTTTCATTCTTTTTACAAATTCTGTTGAAGGGTGTATATCTACTTTTATCTTGTTTTGAAATCTCGTTTTTTTTCTATTTTTGACTAGCCTTTCGTCATCCCCCTCTTTTTAGTATCCATAAAAATGGCACCACGATAAAATTCCTTTAATTTTCCGTGCCGAAAAATGTATACGTGTTATTGGAAAACCTACTTGTTCTTCTTCTCCCTCGTATCAAACCAATCATTTGCAGGCATCTTCGCGTTTCATGTTTGCGTTTGTGTTAGTGTGTTAGCCCGTTTCTTCTTCTTCCAAATATAGCGGTGNCCAATCATTTGCAGGCATCTTCGCGTTTCATGTTTGCGTTTGTGTTAGTGTGTTAGCCCGTTTCTTCTTCTTCCAAATATAGCGGTGAGGATTGAGGCTTGATCCATCCGTTTTTCTGAGGTGTCAGTTTTTTGTGGCCTTTTTTGGTGATGTTATATCTATTTTGGTGGAAAGTTTTTTGAGAGCAACTCTACCCTCTTCCATCCCGAAGGTACTCATATCCTTCCCATCCCCTTCCTTTAATCAAACTCGCTGCCCCTTAAAGGACCAGTCTACTCGGGAAAAAAAGTTGCCATGATTTTTATATATTTGGAAAGTTCATGAAAAATGGAGAAATTTTTGTTTTTACAGCACCTTCTGAATCGCTGTAGTTTTTGAGAGAATTGCGTATGAAGTTTCGTCTTTGTATTACAACGAAAACATTTGCCTAAGTTTCAAATTCCTGATTCAATCAAAATTTGTTTATTGGCAAGAAAATAATTTGAATTTCTTGAGCATCTAGGAAAAAATAAATATAGCATTTTTTGGGCTTAGGCTTGGGCTTAAGCCCACCGAAGGTGCCCATATGATTCTCTTTTTGATTACCCCAATTTTTGTCAAACAACAAAAATTTTGTACTTTGCCTCCCATGTCAATGTTTATAAGCACTCTTAGCACTTTTGACAACATCTTTGTCCAAAGATCTTGGTTTTTCTATCAGCGGATCTCATTGCCTCTCAACATTTCCTCTAGATTTAGCCCAGCCAAAAAATGCCCTTAGGCGACCCGGACATTCCTAGATATACATTTCTCTTCTTCTTTTTCTACTTCATTCATCACCATTTGCATGCTGTTCGTCCCGTTGTTTCGTTCGTCTTCTTCTTCTTCGTTTTCATTCCAGCCAAATATAAGGACACTGAAACGAATCCATTCCATCTATTTTCATTTTGTTATTCTTTTTCACCCGCTCCTTCTTTGCCATCCATCTCATCGATGGCAAAAGAGACGAAGAGAAACTAATCTATACCACCATGGAGAGGGCTTTCAACAAGCCACAAGACGAACGCAGAAAATGGCATTGGCCTAATGAATAATTGTGACACAAACTCTTTGGACAAAAAACATATATTTGAAGGATTTCGGAGAGAAATTCGAGGATTGATACAAAGCTATGAAGTGTAGGGCAACAGAAAATTAAATCATGTTCTTGGAGACGAAAACTTTCGTCATCAGGTCTTCTCAAACCGAAAAAATTTTCTTTAAAAGAATCAAAATATGAGTGGTAATTGTACAAAAGGCTAAAACAAGCCCAAATTAAGCATAAGCCCAAGCTTAAGATTGAGCCCAAGCCTAAGTCCAAGCCTAAGCCCAACCCAAGCCTAAACCCAAGTTTAAGCCTAAGTCTAATACTAATCATAAGCCCAAGCCTAAACCAAAGCCTAAGCCCAAACTTATTCCTAAGCCCAAGCCCAAACCTAAGCCCAAGCCCAAGCTTAAGCCAAAGCCTAATCCTAAGCCTAAGCCCAAGCTTAAGCCCAAGCTTAAGCCCAAGCTTAAGCCTAAGTCTAATACTAATCATAAGCCCAAGCCTAAACCAAAGCCTAAGCCCAAACTTATTCCTAAGCCCAAGCCCAAACCTAAGCCCAAGCCCAAGCTTAAGCCAAAGCCTAATCCTAAGCCCAAGCTTAAGCCCAAGCTTAAGCCTAAGTCTAATACTAATCCTAAGCCCAAGCCTAAACCCAAGCCTAAGCCCAAGCCTAATCCCAAGCCTAATCCTAAGCCCAAGCTTAAGTCCAAGCCTAAGCCCAAGCCTAAGCCCAAGCTTAAGCCTAAGTCTAATGCTAATCCTAAACCCAAGCCCAAGCCTAAGCCCAAGCCTAAGCCTAATCCTATGCCCAAGCTTAAGTCCAAGCCTAAGCCCAATTCTAATCCCAAGCCTAATCCTAAGCCCAAGCTTAAGTCCAAGCCTAAGCCCAAGCTTAAGCCTAAGTCTAATGCTAATCCTAAACCCAAGCCTAAGCCCAAGCTTAGCCAAGCCAAGTCCAAGCCTAAGCCCAAGCTTAAGCCTAAGTCTAATACTAACCCTAAGCCCAAGCCTAAACCCAAGCCTAAGCCCAAGCTTAAGCTTAAGCCCAAGTTTAAGCCTAAGCCCAAGCCTAAGCACAATACAAGCCTAAGCCGATTTTTCTACCTGTTTGCTCAATTTTTTAAATTTGTTGCGTAATTTTTTATGCATGAGTTATGTGTATGTGTTTCCAACCCGACAATCGGTTGAAAACACCAATTAGAAACAAAAGAAAGAGAAAGAACCCCGTTGAAAAACTGGACATGCTTTATTCCTCACTTAAGACAATAAATATCTCATCAGTTAAGTGTTTTCGGCACTTCCGACTCAAAATCTTCTTCATTTATCCTTCTTCCGGCAGCCAGCTCTATTTTTTATCTCGTTGAGACTATTTATTATTTTCGCCCATTTCTCTCGTTCTGTGTGGTCTTCTCATTTTTCTTCGACCATTTGCCCTATTAACTGCATGTCTTCTCCACACTGGCTTTTATCTCGAGCAAGCAATCTTTTAACTAGCAACTCTTCCAGCCTAGCTAGCTGGCTGGCTGCCATTAGCTACTGCCGATAAAGCCTGCAGAGTGCAATGAATGAAAGAAGCGAAGCAGAGGGCACAGGATAAAAAGCTGCGCAAAATTTTTTATTCATTCTTTGTCGTTTCTCGCTCACCAAAGGCATATCCACGTTGATTCTCTTCTTTCTTCGTTTTTTTTCACAAAAAGCCCGTATGGCGTTTTCTTGCGTTCGTTTATGTGTTGTTGGCAATGAAACGGATGGAAAAAAGACCCACAAGTGTACGTGTGTGTGAGGCATTAGATGGATGACAAGACCACCAGAAAATACCACCACGAGGAGCGAGAAGGGGGGACGCAATCTTGCTTTTTTGGTTTTCATGCGGTGCGCAGTGTGATGAAGAATGCTAAAAGAAAAAGCTTGATGAAATGAAACTAGAAACCGAGGACAAAAAGAGCACCGTTTTTGCTGTTATGGCTTTTAAAATTTTTCTTTGTCTTTTTGGAGATAGGGTTTTATGGGTTTTTATGGACAGAATTAGGGATGTACAAGTGAAAAAAGAGACAATCCTTGTTGATATTAGTTTGTCCATTGTGACAAGGGAAACCAATTTGTCACTGTGGCAATTTATATGTTCGTGCTCAAAATTTGCTTATTTCTACGTGACAATAGGATACGGCTGCAACCTCATTTGCTACCTTCCTCGATTACATAGTTATCAACTCAATACATTTGGCCTAATCCTAAGCCCAAGCCCATGCTTGAGCCTAAGCCCAAGCCTAAACCCAAGCTTAAGCCTAAGCCCAAGCACACGCTTGAGCCTAAGCCCAAGTCTAAGACCAAGCCTAATCCTAAGCCCAAGCCTAAACCCAAGCTTAAGCCTAAGCTCAAGCCCACGCTTGAGTCTAAGCCCAAGCCTAATCCTAAGCCCAAGCCTAAGCACAAGCCTAAACTAACTCCACATCGGCTGATTTTTAGCGCTCGGAGTTTTTCGATTACGGACACGATGGATGTATTATTTTTTAGCAAAAATTTTTGAGAAAATTAAGGGGTTACCCCCTAAAAATTGAAAACTATGTGAATTTCAAAAATGGCTCCAAATCTGCTAATTTCTTCTACTCGAGGGTTTTCTATGGGCAACACGACTAGAGATATTATTTTTTAACAAAAATTCTTGAAAAAATTAAAAAATTAGAGGGCCACCCCCTAAAAATCGAAAATGATGCGAATTACAAAAATGGCTCCAAATCGACTAATGTCTTTGATTTGGGGTTTTCGACCTTGGGCAACACGATAGCAATATTATTTTTTAACAAAAATTCTTGAAAAAATTAAAAAATTAGGGGGTTACTTCCTGAAAATCGCCCAATTTAGCCTTAGATGTTCCTAGCGCTCTAGTTGTAATAAAATTGTACAATTTTGAAATATGCATTTTTCAATTTTTTATCCAAAAAATTTTACAATTTTTTCTGCAAAAAATAATTACCATTTTAGCAGCTAATTATCGTGATCATTTATTTTATTTTTCATGAATTTTGTGCCATGGGAACCTTTTTTTATAAGCTAAGTTGCAAAAAAGTTTTCCTTTGGCATCAATCAATCTTCAGCCTTGGGACCCGGGTGACATTGTCCGTCGCTTGATTTTGCTTTATGAATAGCCACCATTTTATGCATGAAAAGGATTTTTTTTCTCCTGATTTTTGTTAGTTTATATTTATTCGGCAGGACGTTTATGGGCTTAGGATTAGGCTTGAGCTTAGGCTTGTATTTCGAAAATTCGAGAGATTTTTTCCAAATTCCCGCCAGAGTAGGTTTTCGTTTCAATACAACACGGCGCAGCAAAATGCCAAAAAGTTGCAGATAAGGGTCAAAATTGTAAAAAAAATCGTTAATCGACTCAGCTCGCCGAGCGCTTCAAAACGAGTACCATATCATGGGTTTTAGGGGATTTGACTCATGGCCGAGTGGCTAAAGCACTCTATATTAACTCATAGGGCGCGGGTTCGATCTTGCGTCCAAAATTCAATTTTTATTTTGTTGTCAAAATTCATGAAAATTTTTGCACATCCACATTTTTATGCGGGGAATATGATGGTGCTATTATTTTTCCACGAAAACTTTTGGAAAAAAAGTTATATTTTTTTATACATTTTTCGATTTTTTTCAAAAGTTTTCATGGAAAAATAATAGCGTCATCGTATTTCCCGCATAAAAATGTGGATGTGCAAAAATTTTCATGAATTTTGGCAACAAAATAAAAAATGAATTTTGGACGCGGGATCGAACCCGCGACCTATGCGTTAATGCAAAGTGCTTTAGCCACTCGGCCATGGGAAAACCCAAATCCCTATGATATGGTACTCGTTTTGAAGCGCTCGGTGAGCTGAGTCGACTGGCGGCAAATTGAAACAATCATCAAAAATTGAAAAAATCGATTTTTCAATTTTTGATGATTTTTTCAATTTTTGGTGAATTTTTCAATTTTTGACGAATTTTTTAATTTTTGACGATTTTTTCAATTTTTGACAAATTTTTCAATTTTTGGTGATTTTTTCGATTTTTGACGATTTTTTCGATTTTTGCTGATTTTTGATGAATTTTTTAATTTTTGACGATTTTTTCAATTTTTTAAAATTTTGACCCTTGCCTGTACCATTTTTTGAATTTTTCACAAAAAATCTTATAATTTTTTCTTACATGCCAAGCCGCGTTTCTCATCGTGTTTCTTTTTTTCATATGCAAATTAACGATTTTCCGTGTGTCGGGAATGAAACGCGAATGTGTACGAACGAGAAAAAAACATATATGTATAATAAAAATAATCTATGGAGAAACACCGTTAAAAAGGAAAAAATTGCAGGACTTTCAATTGAATGCGCATGAATATCAATACCAGAGACGGGAGCAACAGCAGCAGCAATTCTCCACCATCCGTCGTAGTAGGTGTCTCATCTGGGTCGTCCTTAAAAACCACTTCGGCCAAGACCACCACCACCACCGCTGCCGGGTTACACAGGAAGGAGAAGATTAGCTGTTCCAGCATATGTGTGTGATGAAAAATGCATCGGCAGCAGCACGCGGATCACATAATCATAATAATAGCAGCACAACCAGCAGCAACGTCGGAATCAACGCAACTGAGCCGAGAGGAGGCGGAGGAGTTGGAATTATTGCAGGAGGCCGCTCGATTTTTCACCGGCCCAATTCAATGTTGTCCGTGAGTGGTATGAGCCAAATTTTGCACTTATTAACCTTATTAACGCATAAATTTTCAGGCACCACCGAGCCCGTTCCCTCTCCGACCTCCCCATATATTGGCTATTTCTCCGCAAGTACCTCAGCACTGAGTAGCCAGATGAATAACTCGACCATACCCCCTTCGTCCACAACTAATTTCAACGNACCGAGCCCGTTCCCTCTCCGACCTCCCCATATATTGGCTATTTCTCCGCAAGTACCTCAGCACTGAGTAGCCAGATGAATAACTCGACCATACCCCCTTCGTCCACAACTAATTTCAACGTCGCCGCGGGTAGCAGCGGGACACCTATCTCGGGTGTTCAACCTTCTCCAGAGCCCCAAACTACGGGCAGTGATACGGATTTGAATAATTTTGGCTCAAGAGATGAGCCTTTAAGGTATAAAAATGAAAATTTAAAAAACCAGTTCAAAGTTGACAATTTTTTCAATTTTTGGCGAATTTTTCAATTTTTGACGATTTTTTCAATTTTTCATGATTTTTGACGATTTTTCATGATTTTTTCAATTTTTCATGATTTTTTCAAATTTTCACGATTTTTTCAATTTTTCACAATTTTTGACGATTTTTTAATTTTTCACGATTTTTCATGATTTTTTCAATTTTTCATGATTTTTGACGATTTTTCATGATTTTTTCAATTTTTCATGATTTTTGACGATTTTTCATGATTTTTTCAATTTTTCATGATTTTTTCAAATTTTTTCAATTTTTCACAATTTTTGACGATTTTTTAATTTTTCACGATTTTTCATGATTTTTGACGATTTTTCATGATTTTTTCAAATTTTCACGATTTTTTCAATTTTTCACAATTTTTGACGATTTTTTAATTTTTCACGATTTTTCATGATTTTTTCAATTTTTCATGATTTTTGACGATTTTTCATGATTTTTTCAAATTTTCACGATTTTTTCAATTTTTCACGATTTTTGACAATTTTTCATAATTTTTCACAATTTTTTCGAAAGTTAGCGTTGGATAACATGGACCCTAATTTCTATGAATCGAATTTTTTCACTGCGTCCCGGACATGGACGCTCTACAGAGATGCCCTTTTAAAAAATAATAAAATTTCAAAATTGAAATTTTTGTTAGAAAATAAAAATATTTTAGTGATTGGCAACCTCCATATCCCAGATTATGTGCCTATCACGATTGCCACTCGTTGGCCGCAGCATGGGGATTGGGTCCGCCAACAACGAGTCTGGAAAATGCTAAACCTACTGGTGCTTCACAAGCTCAAAGTCCCTCGGAAGATGATCCCGGTGATGGAAAAACGAATGATTTGGTTCAAAGTTGTCCGGCGTTTAGGTAATTTTTGGCTTGGACTTACAAGGATTGCTCACTAGTCAAGGTTGTTGGGATCGAGATTTTTGAAAGCGCTTCCTTGACCCTGATTCAGTGAATGAGAGTTGGTGTATTGACGCGAAAATTGAAAATTTTACTTTTTTCACCCAGCATCCACCTTGAGGGTAATTTTATGCGGGGAATCGATTGCGCACATTTTCTAAGCATAAAAAAATTATCTTGACCCTGATTCAGGGAATTGAGTTTGTGTACGGGGAAAAAAGAAAAATTTTCGATTTTCGTGTCAATACACCAACTTCATTCCCTGAATCAGGGTCAAGGAAGCGTTATATGCTTCGGGAATGCACGCAATCGATTCCTCGCATAAAATTACCCCACGCGGGATTGAACCCTCAACCTTATGCGTGCAATTGGCGCTACTTGGCACTTTGCCATGTAACCGGCACTTCTCTGTGAAAAACGTTATATTTTAATTTTTTTAAGAAACGAAATCGGCATTGAACCCATCCGAAGACTGCCACTATCCAGGTACACCATGAACGTTGTACGAATTTCAAATGAAGAAGATTCCGGTGGGACGTGGCAGCGTGAGCATACAGCCGCTGAAATCGGCGTCCTAGAAGATGTATCTAATGTCTATCTAGGCGGGAGACTATGTGCCTCGAGGCAGTCGAAAATTGTCATCGAACCCCAGGATATTGGCAGTTACTATTTTCGGCATTGTTTTGCTGGACGATGTAAAATTTTTTGTGAAATTTCAAATTTTTAGCCAGGGGTGGCAGATTTTGAAATTTGAGTTCAAGTTGGATCGTTGATTCTCCAGAGTGCGGATCTCAAACTAAGGTTCACTTCACGATTTTCCTGCAGAGCAAAATCTTTTGGACTCAAGGGGAAGCCGAACCCTTGCTAGCGCCGGTGATGTCGTAGCCTTGGCAGCGCATCGGACCACTACACCATGGTGGTCACTGAATGACTCGTAACTAATTTCGACCTTGAAGTAATGCCAACCACAACAACCGTAAAAGTAACGAATTTTTAAAAAGTTTCTTCACAAACCTCGTGCTGAAAAAATTTCCGCAGGGGGCTTGTGAAGAAACTTTTCGAAAATTCATTGCTTTTACAGTTATTGTGGTTGGCACTACTACAAGATTGAGATTAGTTACGAGTCATTCAATGACCATCATGGTATAGTGGTCCAGTGCGCTGCCAAGACTACTGCATCACCGACACTAGCAAGGGTTTGGCTCCCCCTTGAGTCCAAAAGATTTTTCTCTGCAGGAAAATCTTGAAGTGAACCTTAGTTTGTAATCCGCACGCCGGAGAATCACAACAACGATCCAACTTGAACTCGATTAATTATGCGAATTTCAAAATCTGACACCCTTGCTTTTTAGCCCATGTCGACTACTTCGGTACCGATGACCAGCTTGGACCTGTAGCCGTGAGTATGGTCCGAGAGGTTTCAGAAAAGAAACAACGTGTTGCCATACATTCACATACCCTATATAGAATAATAGTTCGGATTAGTGATGTGAGATTCTTCAGAAATTTTGAAGAAAAAAATTTTTTAGTTGCTCACAATGCGCGTAGCCGTCCCCGAAGAAGCTCTGCCAGAAGGTGCTCAAGATAAAAGCAATAGAGCTTTGATGAGAGAATTGTTAGAGTTAGTATGCCCTCAAATTCACTTTGGCTGTTTAAGGTAAAATTTTGAAGAAGAAGAGAAATGTTTAAAAAATATTTTTAGGCCATCTTTACCAAATAATAACAAAGTCGAAGAATTATTATTAAAAGTCGATGAGCAGCCAATTTATACGCGATATAAAGTCGGAGTCTTGTATTGCAAAGCGGGTCAATCCACAGAAGAGCAGATGTATAATAATGGTAGGTCGTAACAAATTAAATATTGAGCTCATTAAAAATTTTAATGTAAATAGTATTTGGTTGGGAAGTGATGGACTTGGGCTTGGGCTTAGGCTTAGGCTTGGGCTTAGGTTTAGGATTGGGCTTAGGCTTAAGCTTAGGCTTATGCTTTGGTTTGGGCTTATGCTTAGGCTTGGCTTAGGCTTATGCTTAGGTTTGGGCTTATGCTTAGGTTTAGGCTTATGTTTAGGCTTGGGCTTAGGTTTAGGCTTGAGCTTGGGCTTAGGCTTAGACTTGTGCTTAGGTTTGGGCTTAGGCTTATGCTTAGGTTTAGGCTTATGTTTAGGCTTGGGCTTAAGTTTAGGCTTATGCTTAGGTTTAGGCTTGAGCTTGGGCTTAGGCTTAGACTTGTGCTTAGGTTTGGGCTTAGGCTTATGCTTAGGTTTAGGCTTATGTTTAGGCTTGGGCTTAGGTTTAGGATTGGGCTTAGGCTTAAGCTTAGGCTTAAGTTTAGGCTTATGCTTAGGTTTAGGTTTAGGCTTGGGCTTAGCAACCTTCGCAATACCTGTGGCGCGATTTTTCGAGAAATTTTTTTGATCTGCATCTATTTACTTTTATAAGTTCTTTTTTTCAATTAAAAAATAATCTTTTCAAAACTAAAAATGAAACAAAATTTTCAATTTTTAGAGCACTCATCACCGGCATTTGAAGAATTCTTGGATTTTTTGGGCAACCGCGTTCGCCTGAAAGGCTTCGATTCCTACAAGGGTGGCTTGGACACCCGTGGCGACACCACTGGCGAATATAGCATCTATACAGAATATCACTCACATGAAATTATGTTCCACGTTTCCACCATGTTGCCTTTTACGCCCAATAATCGACAACAGGTTGAAGAGCCGTTAAAAATTTTAAATTTTTTTTGAACATTTTTAGCTTTCCAGAAAAAGACATATCGGCAACGATATGGTGACAATAATATTCCAGGAGCCGGGTGCACTTTCGTTCAGTCCAATCACTGTCCGCTCACACTTTCAACACGTGTTTATTATTGTTCGGGTTAATAATCCATGTACGGATAATGTCACATATAGGTAAATTTTTTGAAAAAAAAACTTTTTATAGATGGATGCTTAGGATTAGGCTAAGATAGGCTTAGGCTTGGGCTTAGGCTTAGGCTTGGGCTTATGCTTGGGCTTAGACTTGGGCTTGGGCTTAGGCTTAACCTTAGGCTTGGGCTTAGTCTTCTGATTAGGCTTGGCTTAGGCTTGATCTAAGTTTTTAAAAATATTTTTTCAATCCTAAAAATGCATTTTTCGATTTTTAGCCTGGCTGTGTCCCGAGCGAAAGATGTACCAGCCTTCGGCCCTCCAATACAACCGGGTGCCACATATCAAAAATGTGCTGAATTTCACGATTTCTTGTTGACTAAAAGTATACTCTAATCCTCCACTTTTATCACTTTAAATATTTTAAGTCATAAATGCCGAAAACGCTGTGCATAGGTCGAAAAAATTCGCTTCCATGGCTGCCAGAACTAGAAGAGAGGCATTGAAAGATTTAGCGGAAAACTATGTAACTGCACACCCGAATGAAGGACCTTCCAGGATTGCCAGTATGCAAATTTTGAACTTTAAAAAATTAAAAAAAAATTTTTTTTTAGGTCGTTTTCTTGGTGGTTCGGTGAAGAGGAAAGAAAGACCGGTGCCAAAACCAGCACTTGGAGCGAATATTCGAGGAGCTTTGTCATGGCTTGTTGAAGTCCATGATCATACCCTGAATCAGGTTGGGTATAAAAAATTTTCCACTCGGAAAAACACTATGAAAATGATATATTCGGAAAGTTCATGAAAAATGGAGCATTTTTTGTTTTTACGGCATGTTCTGAATCGTTGTAGTTTTCGAGATAATTGCGTCTGAAANCTTCGTTGTAATACACAAACTTTTTTGAATTGTGTATTACAACGAAGAGCTTGTAACAAATTCAAAATTTCAAACGCAATTATCTCAAAAACTATAACGATTCAGATTTTACCGTAAAAATAAAAAATG
Organism: Acrobeloides nanus; assembly: GCA_900406225.1. NCBI lineage: Eukaryota > Metazoa > Nematoda > Chromadorea > Rhabditida > Cephalobidae > Acrobeloides > Acrobeloides nanus. The sequence continues at coordinate 4,661 of OZJO01011309.1, read as the reverse complement.
CTCCATTTTTCATGAACTTTACGAATAAATAATTTTTACATAGGGTTTTTTTGCCGAATGGACTGGTGTTTTAAGAAAAATTTTAGAAAATCAACTGCATTTTTGGAGTGTCTGCCGAAAATATCGTCCTCTTGGGTATACCCTCCGGTGATGTTTTGTTCGCCACGCCAACACATTCCATCCTGGGATGGGCTAACACGGACTTGGGGTAAGCAGCGAAAAATTTTTATTAAAAATTTGGAAGCTACTACACAATAGGGGGAAGGCACCTACGTGAAAAAATTTTCAAAATTTTTTTTGGAAATGGCCACTCTAGGGGTAAAAATATGTGGTGAATTCGAATTTGACATTTTCGAAGCGAAAAATGCTTTCCTGATTCAGGGAAAAGGGCTGTGTATTGAAGCGAAAAGTCGAAAAAAAGAGATTTTTTGTCAAAAAAATGCGTCTTTTCGCTTCAATACACAGGCTTTCCTGAATCAGGGAAGCGTTTTTTCGCTTGAAAATGTCAAATTTGGATTTCCCACATGTTTTTACCCCTAGAGGGGTCTTATCCAGAAAAAATTTTTTTGAAAATTTTTTCACATGAGTGCTCCTCCCCTATTGTGTAGTAGCTCCAAAATTTGCAGACTAAAATTATACTATGATCACGGAGAGATGCTTTTGCTGAAATGTGCCACCCCGGATGGCTCGGATAAGGAGATGAACTCCCTGTTGAGAAGACTAGAAGCGGTGACGAATGGAGAAGAGGCAAAAGAGTTGATGTTGAGGAAAACCAAGCCTAGTGACTCGTACGGGTTCCATATACAAGAAGAGGGTGTGGTGACGGATGTGGAAATGTATCAGACAGCATGGAGGACAGGCTTGAGGCAAGGCTCGAGAGTTGTTGAGGTAAAAAATTTTCCGCTCGGAAAAAAACAATTAAAAAAATATAAAATTCGAAAAGTTCATGAAAAATGGAGCATTTTTTGTTTTTACAGTAAATTCTGAATCGCTCTCGTTCTCGAGATAATTGCGTTTGAAATTTGAATTTGCGTTCATGTTTTCGTTGTAATACACAAGCTTTTTTGAATTTTCGTTTCAATAACCCAAAACAATGTTCAAATTGGATAATTTTGGTGTCATTTTGTTCGTCTCGTTTAGCTATAAAAAATTGCTATAATGTTCATTTTATAAAAATTTTAAAAATCGATTAAAACTTCAAAAAAGTTTGTGTATTACAACGAAAACATGAACGAAAATTCACATTTCAAACGCAATTATCTCGAAAACTACAACGATTCAGAACATGCTGTAAAAATAAAAAATGCTCCATTTTTCATGAACTTTCCGAATATCAATAAAACTTTTTTTCCCCCACTAGTACTGTAATATTTAGCTGGAAAATGTCCCCGTGATCACCATGTCTCTTGACCAGATGACTTTACTCCTAGAAGAACGTACACACGTCCGAATTTTAATGATCGCCCCCACTGCCGATGGAAACCCTCGAAGAGGTTGTGAAGACCCCAATTGCCCTGCAGTGAAAGGCCAAGAAGCCCAAATCTTGACGCCGGACACTTTTGCCAAACAACCAATGACGTAAGGATAATATAACAAAAAGTTGAATTTGGCCGAAATTTTAGATACCAAGAAATGTTCAAAGTGAGAAACCGGGAATTTTCCTCCACCCAATCTACGCCACAGAGCAGCTTTGAAGAGAGATTCAACTTTTCCAAATTGATCAAACCACAGGTAACCCAGGAAAAGAATTGATGTTTTGACACAAAAATTTACATTTTCAGGAAATGTATTTGAATGAACGCTCGGGTTCCATCAACGAATCCCAATCTGAAGCATCTACACCAGGTTTCAGAGACAAAAAGAAGGGCATACTGTAATTTATTAGTTGAAACATTTTTGAAAAATTTTTTTTCAGATCATCAGTGCCACCAATACCTCCACGAACATACAAGAAAAATCGAGAGTTAAGTAATTCTGTACATGATCAACTGTATGAATCTATCAGTCCGAGGGTAAGAACCGTAAAAAAATTTTTTAAAGTGGGAAAATGGACAATAGTTTTGAACGCATCAAAACTATTGATGAGGATTTTTATTAGGAAAAATGTTGGAGTGAGAAAGGCTTAATCTTAGGCAGTCTTAGGCTTGGGCTTAGGCTTAGGCTTAGCCTTAGGCTTAGGCTTAGCCTTAGGCTTGGGCTTGGGCTTAGGCTTAACCTTAGGCTTACGCTCAGACTTAGTCTTATGCTTGGGCTTAGGCTTGGGCTTAGGCTTGGGCTTAGGCTTAACTTTAGGCTTACGCTCAGACTTAGTCTTATGCTTAGGCTTAGCCTTAGGCTTGGGCTTAGGCTTAACCTTAGGCTTACGCTCAGGCTTAGTCTTATGCTTAGGCTTAGCCTTAGGCTTAATCTTAGGCTTAACTTTAGGCTTACGCTCAGACTTAGTCTTATGCTTAGGCTTAGGCTTAGCCTTAGGCTTGGGCTTAGGCTTAACCTTAGGCTTATGCTCAGACTTAGTCTTATGCTTGGGTTTAGGCTTAGAATTAGGCTTAACCTTAGGCTTACGCTCAGGCTTAGTCTTAGGCTTGGGCTTAGGCTTACGCTTAGGCTTGGGTTTAGGCTTAGGATTATTCTTAGGCTTGGGCTTAGGCATAACCTTAGGCTTAGCCTAGGCTTAAACTTTTTCTTTTCCCAACCATAGTTTTCATAAAGTTCACTATTCATTTCTTTCTTTTTTAACCCATCAAATTTTAGTCACTAGACAGAGCCCAGTCAGATGAAGCATTGAGATTTTATGATGATTCCAAGGTAAACCACTCTAGTTAAAAAATAAGTTTTCAACAAAAAAATTTTTAGTGCCCTTCACCACAAGTCTTCCATGAAGACGCCAGTTCAGACCAACATCACGTGTCGTTTGATAGCGAACTGGCGAAGTACCAATATTGGCTCCAAAAAGCGTTGAAAGAGAGAAAGGAGCTGGAACTTTTATGCGACCAGCTGAAAGCTCAATTAGCCTTGGTAAAAAATTTTATAAAATTACAAGAAATGATCAATTTTTGTATTTTTAGGAAAAACGTGCTCATGATGGAACCAAAAAACAGCTTCAATTTCTTCAGCAATATTGCGAACGCCTCTCACTTCTCCCGCCCGAAGCCGAAGATGACGAAGAGTTATAGGATTAAAATTTTTTCTTACAGGGTGAGTAAAAAAAGTGCATTTTTGTGATTTTTGGATCTCGAAAAAATTTTTGGGTCCGGAAATTTTTTTACTAAAAATGACCCATATAGGAGTAATTTTATGAGGAGAATCGATTGCGCGCATTTTCTAAGCATGAATGAAAACGCTTCCTTGACCCTGACTCAGAAAATGGAGTTGGTGTACTGACGCGACAACTTTTTCGCGTCAATACATCAACTCCATTCCCTGAATCAGGGTCAAGGAAGCGTTTTCATTCATGCTTAGAAAATGCGCGCAATCGATTCTCCTCATAAAATTACTCTTATTTGGGTCATTTTTAGAAAATTTTCCGGATCCAAAAAATTTTTCGAGCCCCAAAATCATAAAAATGTACTTTTTTAAACTCATCCAGTAAAAAATCATTTTTTCAAACATTCACTTTTCTAGTCTTCTTGATTTCATCCCCGAATGTATGTGAAACTCTATAGGTCTAGTCTGTGATAAACACGATTATTTACATAAAATTTTTATTTTTATAAAATTTTTTCTTGAATGAACCCATTTTTTATATGCTTATCATTTTTTCGAACACATCTCTCTCTTTCATTTCAATTTTTGGCTTGATATTTTTTTCTTTGAGCTTTATATGGTTGACCACGAAGATAATCATTGAAAAGCATATGATTTTTTTATTTGAAATGCTCTTTTTGGATTTTTTTTTGATTATGTTTATTTTTGATTTTTACATTGTTTATGTAGCTTTTTTCCAGTTGTGTTTAAAAAAATAATAAATTTTTTATTGAATAATTGAAAAAAGATTGGAGCTACAGTCGAAGGGCTAGGAACTTCACAACGGAACTTTCACAACAGGGTTCAAAACGACATGCGGAACTTCCGCAACGGAACTTCCACAACGAAAAAAAGCGAAACTTCCACAACGATTTTCACGGGAAAATCGACCGTTGTGAAAGTTCCTAGAGCCCAATCGAAGCTCGTTTTAAGCCCCTCCATCCTCCCTTGAGGGGCTTGAGGGCCTTAAAGGGGGTCCAAAGTATAGCCGAGTAGAAAATTGTTTAAGAATGACCTTTCTAGGGGTAATTTTGGCTGAAAAATAAAAAAAACACACTCAAAAAATCCAAAAAAATTTCCTTGACCGTGTTTTGGGCATTTTTTGTACTATACATATGGGACCACACACGAAGTAAAATTTTTTTGCTTTGTCAACTGTTTATGGTTCACTAAAATAAAAATTACGACCCTGGGGTCGATTGTTGTACTATAGGGTGGTGGATTTATTTTTTTTTAACTGGATTTATGCGATTTTTCGAGCAATTTTTTGCAAAAAAAATTTTTTTGAATTTTTGCAAAAATGACTTTTCTAGGGGTAATTTTATGCGAAAAATCGATTGCGCGCATTCCCGAAGCGTGAAAACGCTTCCTTGACCCTGATTCAGGGAAGGTGGTGGGTGTATTGAAGCGAAAATCGA